>NJDC01006402.1:63340-167574 GCA_002245475.1 Calephelis virginiensis | reverse complement strand
GGTTATGAATGTGAAGTAAGCAAGACAGGTTTGTCAGGATCGTGAGGTCTGGCACTCGATACTCTCTGCCTACCCCGTAAGGGACTTGGCGTGAAGATATGTATGTGTGTGTATGTATGTGTTAATCCAAGTTACCCCCTATGTGTGTGCCAAATTTCAAGAAAATCGGTTTAACAGATTCTGCGTTAAGGAGTAACAAACAAACAAACTTTCGCATTTATATTATTAATAGGATAGGATAGTCTTTTTCATCAGCTTAGTTCTGGCTTTCCTACCAAACAGCTCGTAGGAGACGATCGACGGTTCATTTATCACTAATACCGTTACCAATTATATTATGTGACTCGTGTGATTCGTACCTTATCTATTCTTCCCGCTATTACGTTAGTGATCGCCTTTGTTGTGTTAACCTTAACGAAAGAAACTTAACTAGTTTCAAGTTTTCAAAAGTAGTGTGTCGCCAATCTGAGGTTTGGATGTTAAACATTTTATTTAAATAAGTTTACCGGATACTTTGCTCTCCAAAACCGAATTACGACAGTGGTGAGTATTGATGTTATGGCTGCTGGAATAGATGAAGTAATAGTACCAAAGGTGAAACTAACTGTTAACGATTAAGTGATAATAATCGAGGTTCACTTCTATCACTACTGAAATACTACTACAACTGTCTTCTATAAACTACAATACTACTACTATATTGTTTACTGTGTGTACTTACAATACTACTGTAATTCTGTTCACTATACTTATTATAATATAACAATACTATTTGCTATGTAAGAAAACAGTCCAATACATCACTGACTTCACTTAACACTTAAGCTTCATCCTTAATGCCATTATGCTTAAGTGATAAAAGTTAATATAAAGTGTTAAATAAATTAATAAATTTACAAATCGAGCCATCCAAAATTGTAAGCATAGTTAGTACTGACTAACTACTAATAATTAATCATCAGAGCATGGTGTCCTTTGTGGGCTGTGCTTTTTTAAATAAGATGATTGTTTGAAATTAAATTGTATCAAAATCGATCCAGTGGTGTAGCTATGAATGCGTATCAGACAAACAGATAAACATGCATCTAGACAGATAAACAAGCAGGCAAACTTTCGAAATCATTTAATATTAAGTACGGAATTAGGATGTTGGTTACATTTAGGGCTTTTAGACCTAAGTTGAATTAAAATTGCGATATGAAAGAATGTGTTTATTACGAAGAAAGAGGTATTCGGAAATACGCAGTGTAAAAATGAAAATTACCGCCACAACCGGTTGACAGCCCGTTTTCCGGGGTTAATGAACTGTTAACATAAAAACGATTAAAACTTAATTCCATAATAATAACAGCGCATAGAGAATATTAATATTATAATATTAATATTATTATTAAATATTTGAATATCGAATTGCCAAAAAATGCAGCTGGCTAAAGCTTCCGCCGATTCCACATTCAAAGTAGAGTTCAATAGCATTTCACCGAAATCTACTTTGTTTGGGTCCTGGGGTCAACGACATTCCGTGACGCCGGCGCGTCTGTGTGCGCGCGCCGCTATATCCGTACACCATTCACGCACACATCGATACACAAGTTTATACAAGGCATGGTAATGTTAGGCTATTTTGTCTCTTAATTACCAGGTCCCTGTAAATATTTTCCTACATTTAATTACAGTTTTAGCAGGTTTAAGGGTGTTATTTTATAGGGGTGCAGTAATTTTGTGTTAATTGATAGAATTTTGGAAGTTTTGTCTTCTTTCGTCGGGGCGATTGAACTATCACTATGAGCTAAGTTGATTATTCGGTCGAATGAAAAAATATATAATTTTTCGTGAGGCCGAGCCGAAGATTCGACAATGCGTCAGTCACGATCGAGCCGCTTTGGCGTCAACATCTCAGGACCTGCTAGTCGCAATCGCGTAACCGAGTTGTGAACAACCTATAGTACAAAACCGTACAAATTTTACCAACTGTGAGGTGAACCTTGTTTTTCAGTGATTGTGCGGAAGTGCTGTGAAGAAAATAACGAATTTTAAACTCGCGGATTTTAGATAACTGAATTTTTAATTCATTTATCTAAAATCATTATTTTTGCAATAGTTTATATCAAATACTTTCTGCTCCGGTTTTCTTTTTACAGATTTTTATTTGTGAATAATTAGAAACGGGAACAAGTGAAATACAATAAAAAACAGTGCCTTAATAGAATGTTTATTTAATACCAAGAAGGAAAAATAAATCAGAAACCACGGCGACAAAATGCCCAAAAACTTGTTACTTTTTAAAAAGTTAATACCTGAAATCAACTTCGCAAAAAGAAATCTTACATCGCCGCTCGGTCGAAATATATTTATCAGTTAAACAGTGGTGCTTCAATCAACCAAGTTGAAATAAAAACTGACAGTGCCATAGTTTTTTCAAAGAAAATTTCATATGGTGATACCGGAAAAGAGTTGCCTTACCCGACAAAGTCGTTTGGAAATTTAAAAAAGGAACACCAAAAAAACAGTGATATTAGTGTAAACCGCAATGCGAATTCAAAATTCGAAAATCACTTAATTGAAAATTCAAAACAGGAAAATGATGAATAACCAATTTCAAGAACTTTTTGGGTCCCAATGGCCCCCGGATAACCATGGGGGTCATTCATCGGCTTCGACCATGCTTCACCAGGGGTCGAGCTTAAACCCGACCATGGTCAAACGCGAGCCTCATCCCGAGGTTCAAGGTGTGATGCATAATCAGATGGGGATGGATATAACTTCCGGGTCTGTGGCTGACAGTACCTCCCCCCCTCCAGGGAGCAGCGACGGGATGTTCGGTTCATCGATCTCAGGGATGTTCATGGATAAGAAAGCTGCCAACTCTATAAGAGGTAAATCATTTTTGTCATTTTTTAAATTTTAAATATTTTACAAAATTAATAGGTACATCTATTGAAAGTTTTATTATTTTAGTGTTTTTTTTTCCAATATATTTAATTTTTTTTAAATACTTTTCATAACTTTTTAAAATGATTTGTTTTAATGTTGTGAGAGAAGTTTTAAAAACATTTCGTTAAATAAATAATAACGTAACATTGAAATTTTATAAAGGATTATCTTTTATTTTAAGTATTATCATTCATTTTATGTTTACAATTAATGCAATTATTTGTAGCGATAGTTTATCATTATCAGCTTAAGGAATACTAATTACACAAATATTGCTACTGTTGGAATTCGAATACATTTATTGTCTATCGTAATATTTCAAATCTCACATGGTAGAGCCATAGTAGAGCTAGCTTCTAGTTTTAGTGTGCTAGCGAGGTTTAATTTAAAATAGGAATAATATACAAAAATCGCTTTAAAAAACCTTAAACTGGTTATAAATTTATACTTAAGTTAAAAATATTTATTAAAAAATGCAAAAAATGTTAACTCATTTTTTTCTTGTGTTTTTTTCATTTAAGTGGATGATAAATTAACGATTTCCTATATAAGTATTTTGTGACGCTGCAGATAAAATGTAAAAATATTTAAAAAGATTTTTTAACTCACACATCTTGACACCAAATTTCTTGTGCGATAGGCAGAGAGTATCAAATGGTCAATGTTTATTTAAAAAAATATATACGTATTTTTGATTCATTGTGCTATGGAAAGCTTTGTATATTAATATTAACATAACATCGATTAGCAAATACTTTCGTGAGGAAATTACATAGTAGCTTTTACCTTAAAATATTTGTCGAAAGTGTAAATTCAATCATTAAATATTTAGTAGTTTTATGTCTTCATAGTAATCGTTTATGACGTATTACATATATAGTAGACTAGATTATACCACCGTATCTATTATTGTTACCATAACCAGTGCTCGCCATTGTAGTGTTTGTCAGGATTGAAGTCTAGGCTGCTGATAAACATTTCCGAACATGAGAACGTCAACGTCTTAGATTTTTATATGGCATTTGCCATACATATGGCCTAATATGGCCTATTGTGCCAGTTTACGGGCTACGTGATACTGTCATTATGGTGGCATCGTAGGGCTAGTTGCTGCAGGGCACTCCACCACCACATTAAAGGTTGGTGAGAACATCAACATTAAAAGGTGCTTATATATGACGTTTATTTCCTACAGTAAGGATATATGTATTCACCTTGCAACCTTGTAGAAATCTTCCTTTTATTGCAAAAAGGCATTGTTTATTAACCCTTACGTTGCTGTAGTCAAACACCAATATCCTAGTGAACGAATGAATGAACTCTCTTAATCAATCTCACATATTGGTGTGCTGCCACCGGCATAATTGATAGTTCGTAGCTCAAAAACAATTAGGTGGCGAATATCTAATCTTCTTTTTTGAAATCTGTTGAAAAGGTGATTTAGTTAGCAGAAAAACGATCTGCCAAATAATATTTTCGTTTAAAGATACTGTTTGTGTCTATTCTGGTCACAGCCCAAAACACCGAATTTACATTAGTATATAGCTAAAATCCATATGAACCTCCATTCAGGTCTTTTTACTAAAGCCTGTAAAAATTCGTTTCAAGTCACGGTCTATTTCGTTCATTGCCTTTTCATGTTTTTGAACAGCTCGTTGGGCAGTGAAGGGGTTGTTAACACCGTGTATTAGTTATAGGTCTAGGTATAGGTAGGAAGATATCCATGAAAACTAACAAAAAACATAAACGTAATTTATCATCCACAACATTAAATAGAATTGTATGTAGGGATGCGACAACCCCATCGCTAATTATCTTTTTGAAGTAATTTAAATTACTAAAATATTTAACTAGCTAAGCTAAACTTGGTGGTAAAGACGTAAGAGTCAGTCAAAAACTTGTCAAAATTGGCCGCCTCATTTTATATTGCCCCGTCATTAGTGTTTGCCATTGTAATGTTCAAATTTATAGAGAAGGGTAGCCAATAAATAAACTTTAAAAAAAAATTAAGATTGTAGCCTCCTGTTAGCGATGTACCACTTAAATCCGTGTATCAAAATTTAGATTTAAAAGCGCCGTTAAGCAATCAATTATTATAATCGGCTCTTCACTTCTGAGCATCGCGGACACATATTGTCTGCTTTCAGTAACAGCGCTCCTAAACCATGTGGACAGCACGCTGCGTGCTGCTACCAACTCCACAACATCAGATCTTCTAGTAGGTGCTCTTCCTGGAGCACGTCTTATATAGTAACACCTGCCGTACCATCACTAACACCCTGTCATCTGACTAGGTGTTAGAGTTTCTCAGCGACTCGCCCGGATTGGTACCACCGCCTTACCTATTCCTGCCACCATAACGTCAGTACGTCAGTGCATGCTGTTGACGTTTGTCGGTTCGGAGGATAAGGTAGCCGGTAAAATTACTTTTGCTCGAGGACTAACATCCCGGTCTCAGGTTGGCTACGCACCATTACCACCTTTGGTGTCTCTAGGCGGCTTGAATTTCTTACCACCAGGAAATCGTCTGCTTGTTTGCCTTCCAATATCATAAAAATTAAATAAAAAATACAAATAACACCACCACTTTTTCTTCTTAATCTGAGTGATGTGACAAACGTTATTTTGCCACATATCATAAAATAATTATAAATTATTAGTAGCCCTGTAATGCTAAAGTAGCGAAATTCGCCTTTAAAGTAGAATCTAACAAAAGTTTGCAATTTTTCATACTCATATCTATTTTTTGTTTTCATATTAAAAGTTTATTTACTGAATTTTCAGTATCAAATCCAAAGGGTTAGTCTTTATTACCGTACACACATAACAGGCATTAGTCTTCTCACAGTGCTTCTTTTTTTATAGTGTATAAATTAGCCCAATGAATGGTGAACCGTAGAGCCTAACTGTTCTCAGGCATTTTGCGGTTAAAGACAACGGTTTCTGCAGTACAGCTGTGTTTTGCGACGAATACCGTATTATATAATGCCTTATACAATGTTAGAAAAAGAATTCAATATTGTCTCTGTGCCCTACTTCGTTGTATAACAAGAAAACTACAGATAACTTTTATTTGTACTCTGTATAATCCATGTACTAGTAATAGATATACTAGTTTGTTGTATTTTTCAACAAAAATTTTAAAAATATGTATAAACTAATACTCTAGTGACTGTACTTACAAATAAAGAACATTATAGAAAAACTTATTGGGAGTGGTGGTTAGGGTGATACTACATTCACATTTTTTTATTAAAATATTTTAATTTTGGTACTTTTTACCTTTTTTGAATAAATTAATCTTGTCTTTAAACGAAACACTATTTATTAGATTAACTTTAGTGAGGTTTTTGAAATCTGAAATTGGAAGTAGAAAATTTATGACTGATCCGGTCTCTCAAGTGGAGTGAATATATTATATAAACAAAAAAAATGTGATAGCTAATAACTATGCGAGGAAGCAGTAAATGTAGTCATATGCGGAATAATAAAACTTAGGATCCGTTTTAAATTTATATAACGATAAAAAATCTCATTAAAAACATAGTTTACCTTTTATTCGATTTAAATCGCTCTGTGTTATATACTGTTTACATTTCAAAGCATATTTACACATTTTTCCACTATGATAAAAAAGCAGATACTAAAGATTGACTTCCAATTTTTAAATAAATAAATATCCCTGGACATATTACAGAAATTGATCTAACCCCAAAGCAAATTATATGCTTGCGTTCCATAACTAGTCAACGACCACTAAAACATAGAAATACTAAAATGGATACTAGTATAATTTTAATAATACACCAGACCCGGAATACAGACATCTACGGTCGTCACACCAATACCTGCCTCTGTCAGTAATCGAACCTGAGCCACACAACTGGTCGGAGTTAGGGTTGTACGCTAACCTATCAGCCAACGACTTGGTCAAACATGTACAAGTGCAAATATTTTTCTAAAAATACCCAATGAATTTATCGATATTAGGAATATATCGATACTTAAAAAACATATAAATATAAGGACGTGTGAGTTGTCAATGTAATAGAATGTGTCAATTAAGTAAACTCACTATTTACATCGTTATCGATGTTTGTTTATTGTTCCAACATTATCTACGACGCACTCGTAATACAGTCGGTTTGTGTTACGGGGAAAAAAACTTGAATATCGAATTGCTAACACAATTTGAATTAATGTGTTTTCAACCTGAAATCCTTGCGTGTTATCAATATTTTTGATATTTATACGGGAATAAAAAAAAAAGGTTTTCACGACCATATCCCCGAAGAGGTAGGCAGAGTCACAATCAAGGCATCTACGACTAGCCGAAGACACTAACACTGTGATAGGTAGCAAACATAGCATCAACCGGGCACATATCGAATCCACAGCAACGTTATTTTTATTAGAAAATGTAAAATACATATCTTCTATTTTTTTTTTGTTGGCCGACTCGAGGTCGAACCCAGGACCTCAAGAAGTTAAGTCCAACGCCAGACCGCTAGACCACAGAGGCGATGTGGGAAAAATACGATTTTATTTTATTGTTTAGATTTCGGACCAATTGTAGGTATATACCGTTCTATCGTGACCATATAATTGGGCGAAAATATTCAATATTAATAATAAAAAAAAAAACAAATCGTGAATTTCCCGAATAAATATTTAATGTTTAAATATTGAATATTTATTATTAGATACAAATATTGTATTTTAGGGCATTGTTTATTTTAAACTGTATTCGTTCGAGTTATAACAACAAAAAGAAATGAATTAAAGAAATAGGTCTGACATCAACTTTCTAATAAAAACAATGTTGACTGGGATCAGATATTTGCCCGGTTTGAGATTGCTACTTACATTGTAGGGTTTAGAGTCTTAGGGTAGTCGTTTGTGCCCTAGTTGTAACTCTCTCTAGATCTTCGGAGAGACAGGCGTAAAGTAACTTTTTTTTTTTTTGTTACACCACTTATAAGAATGCCTGCAAGGAAAATTGTCGGATTTATAGACGAACTGTGTTACTAAGTATACACTACAGTACCTTTCAAACCAAAATACAATGACGAGCGCTGACGTTAAAAAGTAACGATAATTATCGGTTTGAATAATACTTATCAAATATACACAAACCAAAACACGTGTAAAAAAACATTTTGGGGTTTTTTGTATAAATAACTACCCGACCCGGTGGACGTCGTTCCACCTGACAGCTAATCAGTTTATATAGCAAAAAGTAGTGTTACTTTTCCTTTTTTTGTGTCAATCTTAATCAAAATTTTGTATCTGTAATTTCTTAACAAAATTTATGTTTCGAAAACATGCACATGATAATCTTTAAAAGACCCTGTGTAACAAAAAAAGAGTAAATGAATTAGGACTACGTCGTCACGAATTGTAGTAATATATACATTTTGACTTTTACGCCTCTCCCACGGAAACGATTTTAGTACGTGGGATAAAAGTAGCCTGTAACCATCCTCGGAATACATACATACCTGTCAAATTTCATTACAGTATTCATTATACATATCTATTTCAGTAGATTCGGTGTGAATCGGGATTCAGACAGACAGACAGACAGAAATTTTACAAAATGTGTTCTGCGGCCCATGTTTAGTCGTCTGTGTCTATTTTCACTTTCAGTCTTCTATTGCATGCACAGATTGCTAAAATAAATGTATAAGCAGTCCAGTTGTTGACTTGAGTGTTTGAGGTCCCAGGTTCGATTCCCGGGTCGGGCAACAAAAAGGAAATTGGATTTTCCTAGTTTTCTAATAAAATACGTTGCTTTTGGATATGTGCCCGGTTGGCGATAGGCTTGCCACCTATCACGTTGAGGGACTTTAGTGTCTTCTTCTAGTCGTAGGTGCCCGCCCTGGTTGTGCCTCTGCCTCTCTTCGGGGATATGGGCGTGAAAATACTACTTACTTTATATGTTTAAATGAAAATGGTTTAGATTACTTTCTTCTCTGTTATTTATTACAATTAGGTTATCTGGCAGATATCGCTCTAAAGCTATAAGACTGCCTTTGTGCACCTAAGTTAAATATTATAAGTGAAAGAAAATATATTATTTTTTAAATTTTGGTGCATAATAAAGTGTATTCATTCATTCATTCATTTATTCAATATCAAAGTATTGCGTGATATCAGAAACTGACCGAAAAAATATAATTTTGTTCATTTGGTTATACAAACAACGTAAGGGTAAGCAAATAATTGGAAGACGTTGGTTATTTTCAATGGCCGAATAATATTTTTTTTGAGTTTTAACAAAAGTTTACCCTAGAGGCTGGAAATCATGTTGAATTCATTCCAGCGTTCAATTGAATTTAAAATTGCCTACAGTACATTGAATTTAACAGTTGTAGGTAATGTACGTTGAAGTATTCACCATATTTTAAATTAAGTGGAGCCACATGTTGACATTTTATGACCAAATCACTCGGGTATTTTTTGATGGTAGTGCCAAGTCTCCAAAACACGTGATTGCGTATGAAAGCGTTATAAATGGGAAGGAAGCAGGGCAGGTCTGCAAGGATAGTGATACTTGACACTCAATACTCTCTGCCTGCCCTGCAACAGATTTGACATGAAGATATGTATGGATCAAATTTCAAGTTGGCATTAGGGTTCTTATGTTGAGGGATTTATTTGACTTAAGAAAATTACAAAGCCAGATTGTCGCCTCTGTGGTCTAGCGGTCCACGTGTTGGACTTGACTTCATGAGGCCCCGGGTCGATTCCCGGGTAGGGCAACAAAAAGAAAATGCGGTTTTCCAATTTTCTAATAATAATAACGTTGCCCGGGATTGGATATGTGCCCGGAAGGCGATAGGCTTGCCACCTATCACATTGTGGGACTTAGTGCCTCTGCCTACCTCTTGGGGGATATGGGCGTGAAGATACTAAGCCAGATTGTAGAGCAAATGTTATAAGGAAAAATAAGTCTCGCTAATAGTTTCTGTATTAGTACGTAAAAATAATTAAGTACGTCGTGTTGCCCTCAAATTCTACAAATTACCCATTATCTTAATACAAATCGCTTGCTCCAAATAAACTTTTCTGATTTGTGTATTCGTCGCTTTGGTCACAATTAGTGTTAATTGTTTGTGAATTTGGGTTAAAACGATATGTGATTTAAATTGCACGTCAACTATTAGTCAGTGTTTCTCAAAGTTTTTGATGTCATATTTACTATTAAAACAAAAATACTGATATTCTGACCAAATTGGAAAACTGTTTTGATTTTTTTTTTCATTATATTGGAAGGCAAACAAGCAGGCGGGTTTCCTGATGGTAAGAAATTCACGTCGCCTAGAGACACCAAAGGTGGTAATGGTGCGTTGCCAACCTGAGGCCGGGATATTGGGCCTCGAGTAAAAGTAAGTTTACCGGCTACCTTACCCTCCAAACCGGAACACGTCATGACGTTATAGTGACAGGAATAGGTAAGGCGGTGGTACCAATCGGGGTGAGTCGATGCGAAACTCTATCACCTAGTCAGATGTCACGACGTTAGCGACGGTAACCCTATGCTCGCCTTTTACGAGCTGCCTGGCAGGAAGGCAGATGATCTATTCTACTAAGGAGCCCGGACCAAAACGGGGAAAGTCGAAAAATCTCCAAAACTGGAAAGTTTTTTTAAAAATTTCAACTGTGCAATATGCACGACATACTCTTTGCCATTCGCCTAAAAAAATTACAAAATTGTGAACATACACATAATCATCTAACAGAAATAAAAATGGCTGTCATAATGAGAAGGACTAACTCCGAAAATGTATTTCAAAACGTTGAATTTCTACGATACGCGTGTAAACAGATATAGAATGAAACAAGAATTACAAAAAAAAACTACACAATGCAAAATGTCTAACAGCTTATCTCCATTAGTCTTTTTTAAATACTAATATTTGATACTACTTGAATTTCACCTTGGTATTTGATTAATAGAAAAACAACGCACAAAATATATTACAATGCAAATATATTAATTGTAAAAATATTAACTTGTTCAAATTAACGATTTTTATTGAAACTCGAATATCGAATGCAACAATGACGTTTAAATTTGAATATGGAATGCACGTGTCAGATTCGGGTTGGGGTGAACGAACTTGACACAGTTCGCGACATGACACATTATTACACAATGAAATTAATAAACGTCTGTAGGTGTTCTGGGATCTGTTTTAGTTTTACCTTCTAGGTAGGTATGTGGCATAGGAAAAATACTGCTAACTTTGTAGATCCTAAAAATATATCACTATGTCTACACATTGGAACTTTTGAATTTGGTGTCGCTTTTTAATTTTAATGAGTTTTTCTGTTATTTATTCCTTAAAATACCTAGTAACCAAAATCTACGTCCGGGCCTTTGTCCTTCTAAGGACACTCCTTATTTTGTTATATTGTTTTCTGAACGCAAATATTTCATAGGTATATTGCAAAATTTTGCATTTGCAAACAAAATTTAACTTCTTTAGGTTTCTTTTTGATCTTATTATTTTCAAACAAGAATGGCACTCTGTCCCATTCTAAAAAGCCGTTATATTTCCACAATAGGCCTGACATCTCGGCAATCGGACAGCAACGCACCTATAACATCAATGGAGTCTACTTTTGTTTCTTACTATCACGGCAACCGTGTGCTTGTTCGCTGTGTCATAAAAAAAGTTAGATTTATATGACAGCCGGTGTCTGCTAAACATGCACAAGTAGATTACCACCCAAGTTTTAGGTTAGCGATGCACTATTAGCACGCCTGGCTGTAGGCGGCGTGTATTTCACTAATCCTGTCAAAACACGAATGAGTTTCGAGTTAACACACATTTAAAATATGTAGTGCTGTTGCCTGCTGCTTCGCTCGCGTTTTCATAGGAACCCATTGCGATTAGGATTAAAAGTAGCCTAACTAGGCTAATTTAATTTAAAACTAATCCAGGTCACAATCTATCTATGTTCCAAATTTCAGACAAATCCTTTGGCCATTCGAGCGTTTGTTATTTTTACAAACATCCATACATTTTCACAAACTTTTGCATTAACAATATTAGTAGAAAAATTATAAAACTTTTCAGATTTGTTGAAATGAGCTCAATATGAATTTTACAAATAGATGTTCTTAATAGGGTGGTTAATCTTTTATAATGTCTAGTGCTACATTTGTTATTGTTTTACGTACTAAAAACGAAATAGGGAAACTAGTATCTGTTTCCTGTGCGGTCAACGACCCGTGACGGGGTGACGTCACGCTGTCACTTTTATTTTAGGGCACGTTCCAAGTTTTGACGAGTGACGTATAGGTATGTCGAGTTACAGAAAGTTTTTTATGATATTGGAAGACAAACAATGGTAATAAGTTCACGCTGCCTAGCGACACCAAAGGTGGTATTGGTGTGTTGCCAACCTGAAGCCGGGATTTTAGGCTTCGAGCAAAAGTAGTTTTACCTTTTACCTTACCCTACCCTAATGGAACATGTCAAAGTACTGACGTTATGGCGGCAGGAATAGGTAAGGCGGTGGTGCCAAACCGGACGAGTCGCTGCGAAACTCTACCACCTAGTCAAATGTCACAGCGTTAGTGACGGTGAACCTATGCTCACAGATGCTCACAAGGCAGATGGTCTATTTTGCAAAGGAGCCCGGACTAAAACCGGGAACTTTTTTTATATAAAATTTTATTTTATTTTAAAAAATAATTCAAGTCAATAAAAATTTATTGCAGGACGTTGTAGAGCAATGCATGATAACAAACTTGTTCTACGCCTATTAAAGTACTTATACTTTAAAGACTAATAAAAAAAACTTGTTGGAACATTAAAATTAAAAGTATGTTAGTGGTTTGTGCACTTGGCCCGTTCTTTTGGGGTTTGGTTCTTACACCCTTAATGTCAAACCGTCTATACCGTCTATAGTATTAGCTTACCATAAGCCGAAGTGTACAGTATCCCCCAGTTTCTGAAGTGCCAATCAATTTTAATCGTTTATTGATTGGCGTTAGTATAATGCGATTACTTAATTATCTAACTTGGCACTGTTATTAATGTTCTGGTATTTTATTTATTTGGAACTTTTTTTAAATTCCTTATTAATCTTTACAAAATTTTGCTCTTTGATTTTTTTCTGATCTGAACTTGATACTGGCTGAAATATTTTTTTGTATTTATAATTGATCTGTATCGGAACGTTATTCGGCATAATGAATTTCATGGCTAATAACTTTTACTAAAAATTGTAAGACAAGTAAATAATTGGATGCCATTTATATGGTGAAGTAGGAATGTACTATCCTGCCTTTTGTACCATGTACCGTACAGAGTAGCCCTACTTCGTGCAATAAAAGGGATTTGATTTGTTTCAGAAATTGGGTATAGACCTATTAGCCGCGATTAAAAACTAATTATTATGCAAATTAAAATATCTTTTGCTATTTATACTTTATCTTATATTTTAGTCTATCTCTATCTATTTAGTGATAATCGCCTACATGGTCTAGTTGTCGATTTCCGCTTCGGGCAACAAAAAGAAAATATTTTAAATTTTCTAAACATTCATTTCGTCAATGTTGCTCGGGATTTGATAAGTGATAGGTGCGACATTTATTTTGATTGGCCTCTGTGTACCTGGTTGTAGCTCTGCATACTACTTCGGGTTAAGGGAAGATACTATTTTTTGAAGTTTCAATTATGGTGGTATTAAGGTATTACTTTTTTTTTCTTTTTTTTTCAATTATGGTGGAAATATGTTACTTTGGAGGTAGGTAGTTATGTTAATATTGTCACGACATTTTCAATATAGAGCGACAAAAGAGTTTTGAATACTATTCCTTTTCTTTTTTTTCTAAGCAAGATGGTTATTATTACAGGGTCGAAATGGCCATGAACCAAACACTAATATATTTGATATTCAAAGGGCTGACTTGTATTTCGTACTAGCAGGGCTTTGTCTGAAAAAGCATTTATTTTTTAAGCTATTGCCAGTGGGTTAACCAGAGTATAACAATCATTTAGCTTTCCCGTGGCTATGGGAATAGTCTAGCTCTTAACAAAATATAAATATATCTTAATGATGAAATTCATTAAAATCGGTCTAGCCGTTTTGATGTGAAACATGCATTATTTCGCTTTTTAATATTATTGGTTAATAAACGTGCAAGACTATATTTACATAATCCCACTAAAATGTCCTAAGTTAAAAGAAAATGAATTTATATTTAAAAATAAAATAATTTTATTCTATGCAATATTGAAGTTACACGAAACTGTTTCTTGACATCGCTTTCGTATAAATGTTTAATATTTTAAACAAAAAGAAGTTATAAAATGACAAATTTTTTAAAATTAAATTAATTCGAGAACGAGTTTGATTTTCAAATGGTGCATTGCGAAACAAGGTCAATGGCCTGGTGATGTCACAGAAACGTCACTTGCCAGTGTTACGTACAATTTGGCCGATAACGCTATGAACGATATTGGGTCATTGCCGTTTGGATTAACGATGAATACTAATCATGGTAGGGTCTACTCTGTAACGGATACATTTGTGAAGAATATGTTTACCTCTTATATGATAAGGAAAGCATTTTTTCTTTCAACAAAAGTGAAAAAGCAGAGTGCTTTTTCTCTTTCCAGCTCTCCTATTCGGTATGACCGACATCCGTAGACACTAGATTGCACTGGGTGTTTATTAAATTTATTCTGGTATCTATTTAAGTATTTCTATGTATTTCTATCGTTGACAGACACACATAATACAAACATATAATTTGCTTATTTTGGGGTTAGATTCAATTTGTGTAATTTGTCCGGGAATATTTATTTATAAACGTTATTGATACTTTGCTAATTATTGCCGGATTAGGCAGTTTGCAAGTCCAGGTACCCTACGACATAAAACATTACATTGAAGAACACTGACAAAGTCCAACCCACATGAAATATCACAACAAATTCTACCAACTGCCGAGGATGAATCCTGTAAAAATGTCTAATGTTACAAATATGGTAATCCAGCGATACAAGACTTGATCGTATCCGTAAAGCGTTCATTTGCGGCAATTGCGTACGTGACACAGTCGACAAACTACAGGAAAATGTGTTACACAACTTTGATCATATCATTCGTATTAACGTACTAGAGTCACTTTTACAACCGACTTCTAAAAGGTTCGATTTTACTGTATATTTCTTTTTGTTGAAAACTATTCACTAGATTTGATGATACCTTTTTGTTTAAAAACAAGTTTGCTTAGCCCCATTTAATTAACATTTGACAAGTAATTTTTGAGTTAAAGTATTGCTAGTTTTAATATATACTGAAAGTAAGTATGTATCTTCAAGCCCGTATCCCCAAAGATTTAGGCAAAGGTACAAACCATTGCGACGGCTAGCCAGTCACTAAGTCCAACAATGTGATAGATGACAAAGCTATCGTCCACCGGGCATATGTCCAGTTCCGGGCAACATTGTTTTAAAAAGAAAATTTCAAAATTTCTTTCAGTGATCTTTTATTTAATAAAATAAAATTTCTTTGATCAGTGACCTCGGGATCAAACCCGGGACCTCATCAAGTCAATTCTATCGACGGACCGCTAGACTGCAGGGACTTATCAAAGGCGATTATTTAGATCGTAGCGAATTTAAATAAATAAACAGTATTTTAATCATAGTAAAATTGATTTAAAAAAACGAATTAAGAGTTTTAGTTCGAAATTTAAAAAAGTGATTTAAATTTCGAACTAAAAGACACGTGTTAGACCTTGATACAGTTTATGTTTCTGTAGGTATTATCTCTGAATAATGACTTATCTTTAGGAAAACCTGTCAAAATCCGTTTGGTAAGGGTTAGGCCCTTAAAAAACGGATAAGTAAATTACTTGTCAAACATTCAAATTTGATTGACAAATTGATAACAATCTCCTTTTCAGTTCAGTTGGAAATGAAAGTATATAATTCTAAATTAGTCTTGATAGGAAGTGGATCTGATGTTATCCTCAGATTTATTCTCATATTTTCGATTATTTAATAAATAAAATTCTAAAGCTGATTTATAAATATCAAAGTTTAAAGAAGAAATAAGTTTTAAAGCTCAAAGCAAATTGACATTATTTTTTCTTCAAACAGTCCTCCAGTCCAGTCCTTTATAAGTATATTATTGTTCACTTTGCATAAACATTAACGTTTAATTATAGATTTATTTAGATCTAAATGTATAAAGTGCCTCAGATTTTTGATAATTCCTGTTTTAATGCAAAATAAATGTATATTTTTTAACCGACTCCAAATAAGGAGGAAGTTTTATTGTGCTTGTTACACGATTCCGTCAATAGCCAACCGATTTTAAAGGTTCTTTTTTAAGAAAGATAGGTGGTCTAAGGTGGTCTTATATTAATTTTATTATAATTACTTGTGGTTTTTAGTTTTACTTAAAACTGATTAGATTTTGGCATTGTTAAGTATGACTCAAAAACTATTTTATGGATGTTGATAAAATTTATGTGGGACCATTTCGGAGCTATTTTCTATCTTCCGAAAAAATAATTATCAAATCCCTACGTGGTACCCAATGAAATGGTTGGAGTCGGTTTTTTTAAATTTAACTGCGCTTAATTATGATTAACAAATACAAAGAACACCTAAATTATGACAAGTTCATCTTATTATTATACACGATTTATGGCAGGGTCAAAAGTTATGGGTTCAAAAGTACACACTACAATGCGACAAAAAAGTTGTTTCCATATTTAAAATTTCATGTACGTTCAGACAGCCTTTTTAATGTTATTTGTAAAAGGTAATATTGTTTTTGATTTTAGCGTTTCGCTAGTTCTTATTTTGTTTTTTCGTAATAAAATGTTTGTCATAAAATAAATTCTGTCGGCGTTGCTCAAAGGTCAAAGACCTGGGTTTCGCAGCGTCAGCTGATACAACGCCAAAACTAAATATAATTTCGTGAAATCCACATCGTTATTAAATTCTTTAAATAACGAAATGGTATAATTTAATTTTAAATGTTGTATTCTTTCATCGTCGGCGCTTGGTGAAATTAGATTGTATATTTGATTCTAGTTGATTTAGCTAACTGCAGAACTCCGATAAGATATCGAGATAAAGTGTTCCTATGACCTTCTCCTAGGTCTAATCTATTTGTAAATATTTTAAGTTCAGTAATAATTGAACATTGTGTGTTCAATTATTACTGAACGAAACATATACATTTTCGTTTTTAAAATGTTTCTATTTAATTATTTTCCCCATAAAATACCCTTCGAATAATTTTAAGACAATCGATTTTACTCTTTACAGTATATTCAGGCCAGTGAATACAGTATAAATAAAAGTATTAACATAATTCCAATTTTACACTAAAATTGATTTGTTTTAATGTTGTATTTCAAAATAAAATGTTGTCAAAAAAGAATAAACAAACATATAAATAAATACAAATTCGCAAAGTGCAATAAAAAGGCCTTTGCGACTGGATTACTGTACTTAGTGAGTGTTTATTTTGGATACCGTATATCTGGAATGCGTCTAAAATTTAAAAATTGATAATTTTTCAAAGTTTCATCCGTTACGTAATATATCGTATTAATATATATCCTTTCTTAAGAGCACTTGTAAATTGCTAACACAAAAGCTTTTTTAAAACAGAAATAATACTAGTGAAGGTTTTAGTATTGTAATACTTTTGTCGATATAAAGTGAATTTTTATCTACGGATATTTTAAAATTCGGCAACTTCGACAAATTATGTAAGTGTCTTTTGTATCAGCCAAAGAAAAGTCCACTTTCAATTTAACTTTTCAGCAAAATATGCATAATTTTGTTCGAAAATGTAAGTACATTCTTAATTTGAATTTCCAATTAATGTCTTATTACGTTTGATTTTTTATCTTCAATAGAATTATTTCGGTGGTGTTCCTAAACATTGCAATATGTTTAGTTCATTCTAATTTATTTTTTTTACAAACGCAATAATGTTCGAAATTCAATTTTTTGTCCAAATCGAACCGTTTCCCATTGTAATAGATGTGCGGTTAAGAATGTGGGATAGATAAGTTATAGTTGTTCGGAACGTTAGTTCGGACAACCGCGGCCATTCACCCATGACGTACAGGCCGTTAGATTAAAATTCAAATTCGGAATCGAGCCACCTCGAGCCTTGGATTTGGTCGGAGGCCAATGAACTGTGACGTTGAGTAGGTGTGTTATTGTTTGATAATGTTTATAAAAGTAAATACCGAATGCAAAAAGTGACAGATTTCTCTTTTTTAATATTTAAAGACAGCTAAAGTATTCTCAGTTTTTATACTTCGAATGCAGAGGAAGCTAGGCAGGTCTTTAGGTGACATTATATTTCGCACTCTATACTCTCTGCTTAATCAGTATGGAGCGCAGCGTGAAGGTATCACTCAAATGGTATTAATGCAACAAGAAAATAATTATATTTCAACCTTTAAATTGTGACCTGTTTTCGGCGTTGGAATGTGAAGACCCCACAACCCTCTTGGGTAATAACCTCAAATTATTGGATCATTCCTTTAGTTGTTTTAGACTAGATCAAAGAGCTTTGATGCGACAGACCTAGTGTCATATTGAAGCCACCGTAACGTATGAGATCGCCATTGTTGTGTTCCATTGTGAGGGGTTTATAATAGTTGTGGCCTCGGTTTGTCAGCGTACCAAGAACATCTACTTCTTTTACCAATAGTCACTAGGCCTACTTTGGTGCTTAATACTTTATAAGAAGATACAAGGTATTAAGAAAGTAATTGAGTATCTTCACACCCGTAGCTCTGATTGTTCAGAGCTACGGGTGTGAAGATACTCAATTACTCTCTCTCACGATAAGCCGAAGGTACTAGGTACTTAGGCCAACAAAGGTGTTAAACCCCTCTTCAACCGAGACCTTATTTAATTCCGAGCAATATTTTTTATTAGAAAATTTAAAAAAAAACTGCATGTTTTATTTGTGTTGCTCGATCCTGAAATCGATCCTGGGATCTCAGACAGACAATGCCTACATCGGACCACTAGACCACTGAAGCAATACACAATGCATTCAAGGTCAAAATCAAATAATGTTTAGGTAAAACTCATAACGTATTGCATAACTATTTAAAATCAGTCAGTTTCGAACAAAAATTGATACCTATATTTTTACTTTTCATGTAAATATTAACATATTCAACATAATTAAACATTCATTTATGTTCAGAATAATCAAATATTCACTGATATAAAAATACTAACAGAAAAACAAGTTTGAAAATAGATTATTCCAGGTTCGTATAAAAAGTTCTATCCTTTTCATATTAAGGTATTCGTATACCGCAAGCCCCGCCCAAATTACGGGCTCACCCTGGTATGACGTCACAGAACGTGATACAATTTCGAACGCGTTCAAGTGAGGTCGGTGACCTGGGACGTCACAATCAGCTGACCGGGTGCACTGGTCTTGCATCTCATTTAAATTGCTTTTGGTGTATGGTTACATAATCTGCGAAACCTTATTTAGTTGTTCGATATTTGAGTTAGAGTTATAATACAAACGTTTTAAGAATCGTTCGATTTTTAAAATCGCTATGACATTTCAAACGACGAAACCTTTATGATGAATATGATATTAATAAATATAATAAATATCTACATAAGTATATTAATTCACATAAACATCAAGAAATAATGCTCGCGGGTACGGCCAGGATAAAAAATAGCTTTTATCACCCTTTAACTCTCTAACTTTCTCCGGTCCGTTGCTACATGAAAGAAGAACAAACAAAGAAATAAAAATTCGGGTTTCTAATGTTAGTACGGATTCATAATTCTATATTAGTTGCACACTGATTTTAGTGTTAGTTTATTCTTCCGCCGCGAACGTGAACTTATTATTCATGATACTAATATTTTTATTAATTTTAGAATTTTCCATTCAAATTGTTTTATCAAATTGCTTAAGTTAGACTTGGTAAAAACATTTTTACACGAAAAAATTATAACGACTCTATTACAATAGATATTCGAAGTTAATAAACATATCTACTTATTGGTATGCATAGGTTGTTATATATTACTTTAATATTATAATTAATGTATGAAAATTCGTTTTCTTTGATAATTTTATTTAAAAAATTTCGTGGTGGTATGGGTCTGTTGAGTAGAAAAGACCATTCCTCTGCCAGCCATCTCGAAGAGGTGAGCACAGCTGTAATAAGTAATTACAAAAAAGACCACTGGTGATAGACCACTGTGCAGGAACTAGCTAAGGATTCACCGCCTAACCTCATGATACGGCCCGGGGAGTCTTGCGCAATAGTCCAAACGTCTTGGCTACTACAGTAACGTACTTAAAATATTTGTGTGTTTGTTTGTACCAACTTTCAATATTCTTATTTCGCAGGAAGAACCCTATAAGTGTTGATTCTTTTACGAGTTTCGAAAGTTTTCAGCAACGGTTGTATTGTTTTATTTCGTTTTCTTAGTAGTTTTTTTTTAAAGCTGCAAGAGACAGTTGGCTCGAGTATTTGATATAAATTTCAGCATAAAAATACTTGATAAATCCACGCTTTCCCGAGAAAAGGGAAAATAGACGGACAGACGACAAGCGAAAAACAGAATCCTAAAAAGCTTAAATACTTATTGTGCCTAAACGGTGTTAGCGGAGAAAACTAATCTGTCGGCCGTATATTTAACATATTCTACTAATATTATAAATGCGAAAGTTTATATGTTTGTGTGTTTGTTTCTGTGTGAAAACTAGCTGTTGCCTGGGGTGTTGCCCGCGTAATTAATGGTTCCACAGGAACAGATTTTCGAGAAAAACTGTCCTATGTATTAATCCAAGATACCCTCTATGCGTGTAACGAATTTAATTAAAATCGGTCGAGCAGTTTTTGCGTGAAGAAGTAACAAACAAACACAGAAACTTCGAATTTAAAATATTAATATAATATAATATTAATACTTTCGAATTTATAATATTAATACTACTAGGATGAAGAGTTAATGACTGAATAGAGGTTAATTGACGTCTTTGAGCGCTGTCGTTAGATTTGGAAGTCTTTGTTAGCATTTCCTAAGCATCTTTATAATATTTTTTTTATATAAAGCTTCGTTCTTCTGCCTACATACATAATATGTCAAAAGTCATATATAATAAATAAACTATATGCAGTTGCTGGTTTTGCGGTAACCTTCTTTATGAAATTCAGATATTTCACAATTTATAATACATTATTCATTGATTTGGCGATTTCTATTTGTAATATAATTGTAACACGTGTAGAGATAAAGGTTGCAGGAAAACAATATGGTAAATAAAATATATAAATAAAACAGCTATGAAACACAACACAACAGCGATGAGTTTTTTTTATGAAACCTGCTTGTTTGCATGTGGTAGATATTATTGTGGATTGTTGGGAAACTAGGCGGGTATGTAGAAATGGAGAGCCTTAGCACTCGATACTCTGTCTGACATGCTAAGGACTTGGCGTGAAAATATGTATGTAGTGGAGTAATATACTTTACTTTAGAAAAGTCAGTGTCTCTAAGTCTTATTGAATTTTCTGGATCTTTTTGTTACATTTATTTAAATATTTTGATTGATGACCTGACGATAAAAAATGGGTTTTTCACTAAAAACTTTCTAGAAGCTCAAATGAAAAAGATAATTAAGTAATAAGTTACACTATTTATAACTCAAAAACGGCTTAACCGATTTGGCCGAAAGTTAATTGAGAGGTAGCTTAGACTCAGAAGACGGGCATAGGATACTTTTAGTCCCGTTCAACTGTAATGAAATTACGAAAAATAGTTTTTTAATTTGTCCCAAACAAACTGACCGGGTGGAACGAAGCTCGCCGAAACATCAAGTAATAATAATTCTACTAGTATTTTGTACGTAGAAGAGGTTAGCCGCCATAACGACAGTATTCCCCATTGTCGTGTTCCGGTTGAGATGGTAGGGTAGACAAAATCCCTTATTTGAAAATTAGTTACGAACCTCAGCATGGTAACGTAGGTACTAAATATCTTTGGTATTTATTGCCGATACGTATATCATGTCATTTGTAAATCCGTTTGCATGTTAGCATTTACTATAAAAAATATCAAAGGATATCGATTGCTATTTTATATAATTTGTATTTTATCGTTAAGGACATTGAAAAATCGCTATTACTATGAATAATGGAATCGAAAGGCAATCAACTGACAGTTGTATCTAATTTACATTTCAGTTTTCTAAAATTTTCTAACTTTACGCTAAACTTATCTGTTTTCTTTCATATGAATATTCTCCTGACAATAAATACAATAACAAATGAAAAATAACAATATGTACATAAAATAAGGTAGACATTATTATATCCGTTCCGGGTATTAAATATTCTAATTTCTTACTATCACTTATTCCTCGTAATTAAAAATAAATTGTAGTAACCGAGTAAGGATGCCTCTTCAACACACACATAGAAACAAATACTAAGAAGGGATTACAATACCATCTGTCAGTATTTGTCAATCGAATTTTGTCCTTATAGTTGTATAATAAGGGTGTAAATGTATTGAAGCCCTTACTATGTTGCTACATTCACATATAAAGGAACAGTCATCGTCCGCGCTTCGACCTTGCCTTTGGGTCGACGAACTCTCTTAAAATGGAGATCGTATGAAATTTTGAATTTGGAAGTTTTGCGAAATCATCCAAGCGATTATTCTTTTTAAGATTCTTTTTTTAAAATTAAGATATTTTGTAACTTAAACACCACATTTGTAAATATGTTTCGTTAATTAATTATTACCTAGGTAATAAATATTCATTGGTAATTATTTATATATTTGTTTTGTTAAGAACGTATTGTTTGGAATATTAATATTAGAGACATGAGTTTTCGTTGTTTATTTGGTATTCATCCAGTTTCATAACAACGTCCATTGTTTAACACAACAGAGCTCTCGGATAATTCGAAAATAAAACTACACTACGTCAAAGGACCTTTGTACTTTTAAGTGTACGTTATTCATAATAACTATGATTCTTTTTTAACTATGATTCTATTAAATTTGATTCATGGTTTTAGTCACCTCCGTGGTGTACTGTTTATTGTCAACATGAGTTCCAAGCTTCAAATACCAGCTCGGATTTTTTAAAATCTAATAAACACAAAATTATCTGGGATTGGATTAGGGCCCGGTTGGCCCTATCACATTGCGTGAACCAAGTGCTTTTCAGCTAATTGTGTAACGTCTTGTGATATGTGATACTTACTTTAATGTCGTATATCATATTTTTACCTTTGGCTGAATTAATAACATTTCGTCCTTCCTTTGTTGGTTGTAGCCAGAACACTTATGCTAAGATACTTCAGATTGGCATATTTAGTGCCTTTGCATAAAGCACAAACATGTATTACTTCCAACAGAAAATTTATCTACTAGTTTAACTTCTGATATATTTAAATGATTAAAGCTTAGTGAAAACATACTCATTTGTTTTTTTTTCTTTTGTTACAGCCCAAATTGAAATCATACCGTGCAAAGTATGTGGCGACAAATCATCAGGTGTACACTACGGGGTGATCACATGCGAGGGCTGCAAGGGGTTCTTCAGGCGCTCCCAAAGTACAGGTCGGCTTCATTCATTCATTAATTCCTTATTTAATTTATCCATATCACATACTATAGCGTATATACTATATTATATGTATACACTATACTATATCCATAGCGCACACTCTGTTACTCAGTCATCACTATTATAATGTGTCAAGCCGGCCATCATAGGGTAGTAGTATACTCGTAGTTGAGCTGTGATTGGCAGGATTATTATATTATGACTGTCAGAACCTGAATGATGGTATATACCGAGCGATATTTGTACAATAATATAATTCAATATTTTCCCTACAATATTTTTATTCGCAGATACGTTTCTACAATATAAGGGATAGAAAATAGGTACTCAATTTTTGGTGAAATGGAAAAGCAGGGCCGGCTTAAGGTTGATCAGGGAAAAGCGAAACTTTCTTTCAGTGCTTTTTAATCGTCACTCTTAATTGGCATAAATTGCACTTTGGCATTTTAAACAAATTAATAGTAACATTTATTTATAACAGTCAACACTTATTGAGTTTAAATTATGTAACTGTAGTCACAATTTGAAATAACTAAACTTTCAATTTTGCACCATTACTTACCTGCACATAGAGATATTAATATTCTCTTGTTTTACCCAGGGCCGGCGCTGACGATAAAAAAACAAAACTTTTTTATCGTATCTCATTGCATTTGTAATATCACTTAGTTGTCTAAACCTTGTCTGTATCGATTTCTGCCTCTTAGCAGTTTTGACTACTTCAATTAATTTATGCCCATATATTATTCTGACTTAGGATGATAACTCCATCACTCGCTGTTGGTAATTAGCATTGGTGATGAGCGATGTACATCAGCTCACCCGAATGTGTACCACCGCTTTACATATTCAAAATATTAATATTCCAAATTTAAATTAAAATTCCTTTTTTATAAATGTTCTACTTAAGTAATTTACATTTTACATTTTGTCTGTATCACTCCTTATCAGGTGGCCCACTTTCTCGTTAGCCTCTTCTTATATATAACAAAAAAATATCTGAGTTATTACATCTACAATACTTGTCCTAATAATGATATTAAGTTTAATAATTTCACAACACTTATGACGTGTAAGTTGTAACTACAATATAAGTTAAAATACGTGTTATTTCTATTACAAAATATTGGACAGTTTTAATCTTTATTTATTGCATTTTTTTCTTCAAAAGCCGAAGTCTAATAAATAAATATCCCTGGACAAGGCATACAAATTGAATCTAACCCCAAAGTAAGCAAATTATATGCTTTTGTTATGGGTGTTAGCCAACGATACCAATACATAGAAATACTTAAATAGATACCAGAATAAATTTAATAAACACCCAGATCCGGAAATCCAGACATCTAAATGTTCATCACACAAATGCCTGCCCCCGTCGGGAATCGAACCCGAGCCTCGCGGCTGGCGTTGTAGTTAGGCGTGTACGCTAGCCACTCGACCAACCATTAAAACTTTTGATTCATCTGTTTTGTTATTGATGTCCGTTCCCAATTTTAGAACCACACCGTCTTACTACAAAAAAATAAACACATGTTAAACTCATGTTTTTCTAAACACTGTCTAAAATTGGATTTTCAGCTAATAACATGCTGTAAATCATCCATCTATCCATGTAAAGCACGTTGTTAGTTGAATATCAATTTGAAACAGTGTTTATTTAAACATGCGTCTATTTTTTGTGTTCAGGCAGACAATTTTTTTTAAAGTTTGTTTTAAGCACTTGCCCTGTGCTTGGGTTATATTTGGGGTGATTTTTTTTCTTTCCTTATAATTTATATTTTATTTGTGTTTAAAAATATATGATACACAAATATGTTTTATTAATACAGCAAATTCTTTCAGTGGTGAACTACCAGTGCCCACGGAACAAAGCCTGTGTGGTAGACAGAGTGAACAGGAACAGATGCCAATATTGTCGACTGCAGAAATGTCTCAAGTTAGGAATGAGTCGTGATGGTAAGTTACTATTATGTTAATGTTAGTTTTAAGTTAAAATTTTCAGATTAATTTTATCCCTGAACAAACTACACAAATTTATCTAACCTCAAAACTAGCAAATTATATGCTTTTAATTATTAATAATTGCCTCTGTGGTCTAGAGGTCCGACGTCGGACTTGACTTTTTGAGGTCCCGGGTTCGAACCCCGGGTCGGGCAACAAAAAAATATTAAAAATGTATAATTTTATTTTTAAATAAAAAATGACTGTGCCCGGGATTTGATATGTGCCCGGTTGGCGATAGGATTGCCATTTAAGTAGTCGTGTCGCTTTGGTTATGCCTCTGCCTAATCCTTCAGGGATATGGGCGTGAAGATATCTAGTTAATGATAATAATAAATTGAAATACTTAAATAAATACTAGAGTAATCAACACGCAGACCCACATATACATCACAAAAGCTCCGCCCGTCGGGAATCAAACCCAAGTCTTGATCAGTCGGTGTTGTTAAGACATACACATACATAGACAAACGCTTTTATTAGTTTGTCTACTACGGGGTCGCTATTATAGTAATGAAAATAGAACAGAAACCGGTGTGTTTGTATAAAAAAATTATGAATGTGGAGGAAGCCATTTGGCAATTGATATTTGATACTCTTTGTTTACTGTGTTAGGGACTTGGCGTGAAGATATGTATGCGTTATTAATATTCAGCTAAATTGGTTCATCCGTTCAGTCGCGATGTGATGCCTAATATAGATTCAGTTTTACCAAATTAAGCATCTTTAACAACTGTTGTAAAAATGTGAGCGAAACCTCAGTATCAACTAGTTTAGTAAAGCTAAATAAAACACTTTAGTACTTTCTTAGTTAACTTATTTCCACATCGCAACAGCTTTATCAGTGGTCCCCGCGATTGTAAGAATTACAATGCCTTATCAAACGCTGATAACAGGTCGTTGACCCCAGAAGCACTTCCTCATACGTGCTAAAAGTATTATGGATATCGCTTAGAAAGTTTTTATTGTTTCCGTATATGATGTATAAACTAAACTGGTTCATATTTTAATTACTAAATATTATCACTGCAATTAGTGTAAGAGTAGACGGAAGTGCAATTAGTACACTGGACTTACCAAGTGTTATATGTACTGAGCTTAGGCATAAACATAGAAACGATATCTTAAAACAAAAATACCTACTTACAAAATAAGTTCATCTTAATAAAGTATATAATATGTACTATGTAGTAAGTATTTCTACTTAAATAAATTACATAAGATGCCGAACAGATGCGTTTGTCACACACCACTACTATCATTGGTGTCTAAAGGTGACGAGTATTTATGTATAAATACTCGTCAATAGCTCCAAAACCTTTGTGCCAAGTTATCGAACTTGGCCATAAAATAGTTCCCTCGCTTGTTTCGAGTCTATGACAAATTAATAGTCAAGGAAACTAATAGGATTAATTCATACTCGTCAGACACGACATCGGAATTGAATCCAGGATCCTGTGCTTGAAGTCAACATAGTACAATATATAGACAAGACCTTCTCATCAATAGTTCAAACGCGACCAACCGTACATATTGTGCAATACTATATAACTGCTAGGGTTGTCATGTCTTCGATGATTGCATATCGATAATTTTATTTTAAATTGAGTTAAATGAAACATAGTTATAATGTACACTTGGTCCACAAGAAGTTTTTATTGTTATTTGAAATGATTCCTTAATTTCTGTTGGGTTTTAGATTTTCTTGTAGTTTGCTTAATGACACATCTTTCGTCACTTTATAAATATAAAGATAAAAAATCAGTTATTTTTCTGAAATGCATGTCAGTACGCAAATTAGCTTTCTCAAGGTTTCTTGTAATTTGTGCTCGGATACAATATAGCACTTTCTGTTATATGAATTCAAAGTTAGCATTGCGATATCTTATTATTTCACATAACTGATTTATCAGCGCACAATTCAATCAATTAACTGGTTAAGCTTAACCGTATTTTTATACAATTTGTTTTGCTATGGGTTAAAAAGGAATAAAAATACATATTATAAGATTTTTTATAAAAATTACAGAACCTTCATCGAAACAATATTACATTTTTGTCTGCCCTTATTCAGTAGAATGTCAGGTTAAAACATTTCAAAAGCGTCATGGTAGAAAGTAGTTTACATTGTAACCATTTCATCCAGAGCCCACATTTTTAAATATCAATTTGTCTATGAGAATAGTAATTCCACTGGATTGTCTTTCTGTAAAAGTAATTAAATTACTTTTTTTTTAATATTAGAGAAACATATCAGGTACATTTTTAGTTCTTTATTTAATAAAGTGAAGCTTATGTAATTCATGAGCATTTCTATGAAAATGCTAGACGCTAGTAGAAGTTGTTCGATGTTACAGAATACTAGTAGAAAAGTCACTAAATATCAAGCAAATCAAACCACGTATCAATAAGCAAGCAATGAAGTATAAGAATAATTAAATAGTTAAAGGGTGCAAAATAAAGTCGAGTTAAAATTATTTGACAAAATCGATATAAATTCTGGTGTACCATCTTCACACTTTAAATTAATTGAATAAAAGTAAAAGTAAAGTAATGTATTTTAAATTCAATCGTCATTAGACCTTTTATTAAATCCACATCAGTGTGAAGCCGAGCCTATAAGTAGTTTTTATAACTGATAGAGTTAATAGTTAGAGCTATAAATAATAAATCAAGTCGCAGACTGCATACCAAGACGCCAGCCAGCGTACAGACGTGATAAGTTACACAACACTATGTTGCGGATAATGCTGTCGATAAAATGTCGATAAAATATCGATGAAAAAATTTCAATAAAATTTTATTACGCATCATTTAGGTACTAGTTTATTGTGTTTATTTTACACAATATCCATAAAATTAAATAAAAAAAATATTTTATGGTAGCGTATTTAGTCTTCGTAAATTGGTATCATAGTAGTAAACTAAATTTAAACTTTGTTCATATTAAAATACCTACATGTTACAAATTTATTAGAAAGCTATATCCGAACACTGAACATTTACAAGAGAAACTAATTTCACTGTGAACATTAATTTCCAAAATGCCCATATCTGGTCATATTCGCTTATTTCATCAGATTTTGTAGTTTCAAAAATGTTATTTTACTTTTCCATTAAGTACTTAATATTCTTAGCTGGCTGTCATTGTAAGAAATGACGATGTTCGGCGGATTAGCTATCTGATTATTTTAGTAAATTAGACTCACAGAATAATGTAAGAGACAGCCACGGAGGGCTTTTTGGGGATAGAGACGAAAGTGTGTATGAAAATCCACATTTGTTGACGAATGGGACATCACGAGCAAAACGTCACGATTTGAAACCAAAGTAATAAAAATTGTTTGCTATTTTATTGAATCAGGCGTTACTTTGCGGAAATCTATTATAACAGATGTAAAATAAGCCTTTATTTTGCTAATTCCGCGTAAGCAGTGTTTGCTAGTTTTGGAACACGATACCAGTAACAAGATACCAAAATAATGTAACAAACTCTCAGCTGTCAAGATTAAATCCGAGCGACATGGATAGTTAAGCATGCGCCTCAACAAGATTACAATTATTATATTTGTAATCATCGATAAAATATTTGCAATGCCTATAAGTTGTGCAACAGTGCGGGCGTAAAGCGAAACGTACTGTATGTTTTTGTGTATACGTAACGTGAACAGATACCGCTCATTACGATTACGCAAAACTATGTAATTGAAACGAATCGAAATGAACTCAACTAACGGCCAATATAACCTATCTACAGATAAACGAAAAAAAGATTGGCACACGACAGCGGTTACCTGGCAACTGACTTAAAAGATCACGATCTCTTATCTTAGATAGGTTATTAATATTGATCGTTAACATAGTATTTGGGTATTTAAAACAGCCATCTTTTATTACCCTCTATACTAAGTTCTTATAGTGACGTCATTATCATTTTTATGTAAAATGATGGACTAGCAGACTGCTTTGTTGTTGGTAAGAAGACGTGTCTATAGACACCATAGATTCTAGTGGTGCTAACTAAAAATTAAAGCCGCAATTTTAAGATACATGTACAAGTCCTCCGGGAACCTTACCTCGTTGGTCGAGTGGCTAGCACACACTTCTAACTCCATCAACCAACCGCGAGGTACGGGTTCGATTCCTGACGGGGCTTGAATTTGTGCGATGAATATAGATGTCTGTGTTTCCGGGTCAGGGTGATAATGAAATTTATTATGTTATCGATATAAGTATTTCTATGTAGGTATTAATATCGTCGACTAACATCCGTAACACAAACATGTAATTTGCTTGCTTTTGGGTCAGGTCAATTTGTGTAAGAAAATGGTGACGTCATCAACATTTTTATATAAAATGGTAACGAACTAGTAGACAGCTATATTGATGATTAAGAAGACCTATGCACACCATAAATGTTAGTGGTGTGTCGTTATCTTAAAGCCGGAATTTTAAGATACGTGTGCAAGTTATTGGCTACCCACAGACCATGATAATGGTCAGCATTGACGATATGGTGGTAGCAATGAGAAGGTATGCTGCCGCTCAGCGCTTTTTATGATGAATTTCGCTAGGAAGATAACGTCACTTATCTATCAACACGAACTATCGTGAAATGATCTAGAAACATATTACTGGATCATTTCACTAGAGCAGTCATTCAGGTTAGGTAGACTCTGTAACAACTTGCCTGGATGGTACTTTACTGCCATCATAACGTTAGTGCTCGTTATTATTGTGCATAGGTTGGGTTAGCTGATAAATTTACACAAGGTTTGACATGCCTTAAGTTAACAGCAATGTTTTACATTTTTGGTGTTTATATGAGTCGTATTTTTAAACCGTAAAGGATAAACCTTTTCCTGCAAAAAATACGCTAGACTACATATGATTATGACTTAAAATAGCCTTTATACTTATAAAGAAACTAATAGTTCCTCTAATTGTATATTTTACGTACATATCTCAGTACTTCGTTTTTTAAATCCGATTTGACTATAACACCGCCTTGTGTCTTTGTACTTTGTACTTGTATCAGTATTTGTATAATGTAGCGCTTAGACGACGTTTTAAAACCAGCAGTTTCACATTATTATAAGCAAACAAATACCCCTTTCTTCTCTATAGTAATACAGGTTAACAAAAAACATTAATAAAACATAGACCTACTTTAAAGGCGTGTCTAGACGACGTTTTTCACAGTACATGTTTTGTTAAGTCCAAACCTACGAAAAAGATCGTTAAACTAGTGACCAAAATATAAACTAAAGACACAGACTTTCGTATACAAACAACTTGTACCAACACAGAGCTCACTTAAAACTGGTCGTCGCAGGCTATAAATAACCATTAAATGAGACCTATGCACGCATAAAAAATGTTAGAACATGAGGCTCTTTTATTCAGGCGGGGTTATTGTACGTTTTAATAAAAGTAGGTGCCGAAAATCTATTTGAAAGATATTACTCGACCAAATTAAATAGTACGCCAAGCTTACAGCTTTTGTAAATATTATATATTTACAAAATTATTATTATTGTGAAATAGTAATTGTAACGGCTTACCCAGTGGCAATATTCCATTCAATTTTAATGTCTAAGTTTTTTAATTATAGAAAAAGTAGAGAAATTGTGGGTTATCCAAAATTAAAACTCACGTTAGAAAGAGAGAAAAACAAATCTAAGTTCAACAAAATAATAATGTAATACCTGAAAATTAAGTAAAAAGAAAGAATTTACTAAAGTGTAAATAATTGAAATAAATAAAAAATGTAGATCTAAACAGAAAACTATTATCATTTAAATTTCGATATTAATTTATTACTTCTATGTATAATATAGGATATCTAATTTTTACTTATACGTCTTGTATAAAAAAAAACTCGCAAATTTCTCATTTTATTTATATCCTATTAATATTATAAATGCGAAAGTTTGTAAGTATGGATGTATGGATGTTTGTTACTCTTTCACGCTCGAATGGCTGAACGGATTTGTCTGAAATTTGGAAGACAGATAGATTGTGACCTGAATTAACATATAGGCTATTTTTAATCCCGATCGCACACCGGGTTTCTGTGAAAACGCGGGCGAAGCCGCAGGTAGCAGCTAGTGTTAAATAAATAAGGTCGATAACCTGGTTAATGGGGCTTAAATAAAAGCAACAATTATTGGTATGTAGAGTATAATTCAATTTGTATAAGTACAATTCAATTTGTTCGCATTATAACAGTATCGCTACGTACTGGCACGTCATACAACGTCACAGAGTAGAGTTCGCCGCTCTACTAGGCAGTGTGCCAATGGCCGATGATCGTTCACAAACACAGTACCGTCAGTGTGCATTCATTGTGTAACGCTAGGTGTTAATTGATTTTTTCACAAGTTGAATACGGCCCTGTCATGAATGTAAATAACAATTCTTTCTTATTTTAGTAAGGTTCTAAATTCAAAAATTGTAACTACGTATGTAGTTAGTAATTTCATTCTTAAAATTCCAAATTCAAAAATAAACTATTACAAATTCGAAACGTAGATCAACAATGCAAGTTTCATAATGTTCTTTTTTTTAATTTTGTTTGTTTCAAAATTAAAAGTTATTGAAAAAAAATGTTGAAAATAAAAGGCACATTGCAAATTAGTATTAATTTACAATAAATTATGGTCGATAAAAAAGTAACACTGACTCACAACTTTACACTTTGAAATGTACAAATCTAACGAATTTAATGGTTCTGTTGAATATTTGCACATTCGAAATTTCGAAAAACTAGTTATTTGCTGCGGTGCGCTTTTACTATAAATTATTATGATAGCTCAGTTAAACCACTTCGTATGTTTTTTCTAACATTGTAATTTAGTAAAAAAAACAACTACACACGTAGTTCCTAAGTCTAGTGTGTAAGCAAACCAAAAAAAGCAAACCTCTTCCGCATAATGTTCTATTTGTCCACATACGTGCCTTATTTTAAAAATATTAGCGTGTGAGACAAAAATCTTGAGAAATATCTTTAAGGCGAATTAATGATAAAATAGAGTCAAAAATCTCATAAACCATTTACTTAAATTGTCTTATTTATTTACAGCCGTCAAATTCGGACGTATGTCGAAAAAACAGCGTGAAAAAGTAGAGGACGAGGTTCGATTCCATCGCGCACAGATGCGAGCACAGACAGACGCAGCCCCCGACTCTGTCTATGATACACAGCAACAGACACCGAGCTCGAGTGATCAGTTCCATGGACATTACAATGGGTAGGTTCTTTTTTAAGTTTTTATTTTTATTTTTAAATAAGCTCATTGATGTTAAGAATAAATCGCTTAGTGACACGTAAAATGATATTAGTACTGAGGGTTCAAAATTGGAAGACCACAATGGCTAGGGCTGACTTTATGACGAATACAAAAGTAAAAATTTTGAATATTTCAGTCAATGTAACGCCATCTTTTGACAATTCGATAAAACTTGTATTACGATAAAACACATTATGAAATGAAATACAATATTTCCAAATTGTATGTACAAAAGTTGTCTATCAAGCCCTGAGCCAAGTATACCGGCGTCAAGGCACATATTCCGAATTCCAGTAAGTGATTGCTTTAACTGTCGGGAATTCTCGTCCATAATTGCGAGCTTTTTTCTTAACACCGTCGTTATTCTCATACATTTTTATCTCCTAACTGTCAAAGCCGTTACCAACGCTTTCTCTATCACACAAGAAGTGCCCTTACCGTTACGTTACCGACCTTTCCCGTAATTCATTACAACTATTCTTGTGCGTCTATGATTACCTATAACGGAATGACTCGTGACATGTTAACGGGATTGTGAATAGCGCCACCTAGTATCGAATAGCGGTACTTTGTGGTTCTTGTTACTGTCAATAGGTGGCGACATGCTTATCGCCTTATTGATTGGATTTTCGCACTAATATTCTTGATGCGTTTATGGTTGAAGCAACTTTGCAATATGAAGTAATTTATTACGGGTTGTTAGACGAGTCACTAGTTGCAATTAAAAGATGAAAACATGTTTTAAGTTGTATAATAGCAACTTTTGTAGTTGTTCAGTTCAAGTTTCTGACAAGTAGTGACATTAGACACATGCAACCACCACAACAGCCATCACCAGAAAATTTAAAATAGATGGCTGACTGTGCTCAGATCTTTTACGGTAATGCAAGGTACCAGAGAGATTTCGTGATTAGAAAAAAATACTTACAAACTAAAGCAAAGGTTTAGCACCCCTATTCTAAGTTAAAGTATTTTTATTTAACCTGTGCCTGTGCTTGGATTAAATTTCTATAAATTAAAAAAAAAGAAAAAATAAGTAGTTTACCAGCCAACTTTCCCTCCAAACATAGCACTACAATCACGAGCACTGGCGATAAAGCGCCAGTAAATAAGGAGGTGGTACCAATCCGGGTGGATCATCGAAAAACTACTACCTAGTTACAGCCAAATAGTGACTAAGTATTCTTTGGATTTAATTCAGCATTAAAACAATACTTTAATTTTGGTCATTATAATTTCCAGGTATCCAGGCTATGGCTCCCCACTCTCCTCATATGGTTACAACAACGCAGGACCACCTTTGACATCAAACATGAACATACAACCCCAACCTCCTCAACAGCAATATGACGTCACGTCCGAATACGTCGACTCGACAACTCCATACGATTTCATAGGTCACGGTAAGCATAAAAAAACTCACTCTCTTACTAATATTTCAATAACCTAGCACTAACACAACCTTCTCATTAGACGAACAACAAAAGAACATCCGAGCAACAACATCAACTGTGACAGCGACAACATCAACAACAACATTACGACAATCAACAATAAACGACATAACGCGGACGCGAATCCAAGAGTTCGACAGATACGACGAAAGAATTCAATCCCCCGCATCCATTTCCAGTGGTGTTATAAACATAAAACAAGAGATTAAGCCAGAAACGTCAATGGGTGTTGATAATTTAGTCGCCAGTTATGTCGACTCAACAACGTTTTTGCACAGTCCGACTAATATGCAGTCCAGTCCTATGGAGATACAAAATACTGTATTAGTTAGTCAAAACGTGACGCTACCCAACGAAGAGTTGAGTGCTGACGATTTAACATCCAGCAGTGGACATGGAAGGTTACTGGACCCTTTGAATATGAATATGTCGGGCATGGGGATGGTCAACCCTAACGCAATAAGCAATCGACGACATCAAGGATCGAGTAGTTCGAATGACGACTTACCTTGTAAGTTCAGATATGCATGTTTGCTTTGATGTTTTTTTTCTGATCTAGTTTTTTAATATGCTACGAATTCACATTTAAGTTTATTCGTTTTTAATTTTTGTTAAAAAGATATACGTTTATATATTATTTATTTTCGATTTGTTTTTTCGTTAAAAAGGAATTTCCCTTTACAACAACATTAATATTCCTACTTCATATATATTTTCGTTGAAAATGAATATTATGTCTCTAAATAATTATTTTTTATAGCTTAATTCGCAAATCAGCTATCTCCATTTGAATAAAAGGTCCAGAAGGCATTAGATATATTGCAATATTTATTGTTAATTACTAAAAAAACCCTTTGGTAGCTACTTGGTTAACTACCTGTTTTTCATTTTTTGTAAATAGCAAATTATGTTATTTAAAGTGTCTCCTGAGTATTTTACTCATATGGAAATAAACTATTTGGGAATTATGGTATCAATTTGTAAGCTTAGTACATTTTATTTTCGATGGAAAGTAATATAAAAAACATCTCATAGGTAAGATATTTTTATTAAAACACTACACAAATTAAGCAAACTTCAAAAAAAAAACATTACAATGTATCTGACACATAACATTTATCAATGGCATAAAAAATTTACGATTCGTCTGTTTTTTCTGTTGATCGTTTAGCTCTTTTTAATATTAACCCACTTTCTGTTAAGTAAACATACATAAATCTTGTCTGAGGCTGAAAAACAAACATCATTAAATACGTTTCAGACGGTTGTAAACAAGCGTTCCAACAAAGCAAAAAAAAACATTGAAGGAAACTTTGTTTCCAAGTTTTGATCATTATTAAATTTAAAATCGACAGACCGGACAGATGCAACCAATGCTTACCACCAGTGTTTACACACTTCTAGAACTCCTATTAAAAAAATTTTACACAAGCACAAAATGAGGATTATATTGTTCGTGTGCATGACGTGTATATCCTTCTCGTTTTTAGTTAAGACTTATTTTCAACCGTCGCGGTGATGAAAATCTAAGGAGTTTCTCAAATTGACGAACGTATTTTTTTATTTAAGGTTACACAAAATTTGATAAAGCGTGAGATTGTGATCATTCTTTTTATGATCAAAATCTGATATCGATGAAGTATATCATCACGGTGACACAATTTTTTGGGAAATTGGTATAGTGTTTTTGAATTATACTTAACTAGCTGTTGTCTACGGCTTCGCCCGCGTTTTCCCAGGAACTCGTTGCGCTATCGGGATTACAAGTAGCCTATATGTTAATCCAAGTCACAATCTATCTGTGTTTCGAATTTCAGACAAATCCGTCCAGCCAATTGAGCGTGTAACAAACATCCATACATCCATACTCACAAACTTTTGCATTTGTAATATAAATAGATTAGTATAAATACGTATATTTATACTTATGCATATTTACTTGGACGACATAATATTGAAATTGAAGTCGGCTTAGTGAAGTTTAACTGTGTTTAAATTATACTCTCTTTATAAATATATAGAAAAATCTTTTCGAATTACACATATGAAGTGTTTTGAAGTCTTCCAAAATGAGATAAACACGTCACTAATGTTATAACAAAGATGGTTATTAACATTATATAAAAAAAAAACAATAAAGTTATAAACACCAACTTACATTATTCTTACATTTTTGCAAATTTGGTTTTGATTGAATTATTACCAATGGATACGGAATGAGAGGGAGAGCGAGACAACATGGTATGAAACATGCTGAAATAAAAAAAAATACAAAAACTAAATGAATAAATTTTATAACAAATAATCGATTCTGAGGTAGCTTCTTACATTTGCTTAAAATGATCTTCTAAATAATAATTATTTAAATAAATACTTTTTTTTCTTCGTCATTTTTGATTTCAAACAAAAACTAGGACATACTTATATAGCTTTAGCTTGCGACTTTGCCCGCATTTCAACTCTTTTGCTCTGCCACGGGAATCCTTTTAGGTATGTAATACAAAGTCACTCAAGCCCTTTTTCTAAGGTCTTATATGTTTCTGTGATTAAATTTATTGAAATTAGTTTGGTTGTTTTAACGTGAACACGGAACATACACACCAACGTACAACAATACTAATAGGAATTTATTTTTATATTTTAAAGGATTCTAAAGATATTTTTTAACATTAATTACGTATCAACTTAACCCGAGATTGGCTTAAGTGAGTCCGTCCTATGGGTAGAGGAGTCAGTGAATAAGCATAGTCCTACCGATCATTCAACCTTGGCTTTGATTCCTGACAGGAAATGAAATTATTGATATGTGATGAAAATAATTCTCTCTTGGTCTGGGTGTTTTTTAAACTTATAATGATATTTATGCAATATATGTACTAATGTGTCGGACTAACATCCATGTTACAATTATATAACTTGCTTACTATGGGCCAATATGTCCGGAGCCTTCACCGTGAGTTTCAGGCTTGTGAAGTTTACTATACTCGCTACCGTCTCTGTACATTATTAATATGAAAACTTTGAACAGCGCCCCTATCGGTAGCTAAGAGAAACACACTTTTAGACCCAAAGTATCATAGATTTCGACACGTAACTTACTAAACGTAATCTATTACAACGTGGTAAAGGCTCGCGCAGTTTATACCAACTCATGGTAAAGGCTCAGACCATGAAGCTATAGCTATATAGCTGAAGGTTACACTTCTAACAAAATTCTGATGTTAACTTAAACACTGCTGACTCACTATAGTCTATTGGCCTCTCTTTCTTTTTACCTTTTATTAATATCACAAGACTCTCAGAAAGAGAGGTAAATATATTAGAGAGAGAGTCAGCTATATTTGGAATTGACATCAGGGGGGTGATTATGTAACTCAGTTACCAACTCAAAATGGATGAGTGTACATCGAATCGCTGTAAATGACGTGTTTTGTATTTGCTATCTCCAGTGACCAACAGAAATACAATAGAGATACCAAACACAAATGACGTCATTTGATGTACACTTTTACAGTTTGAGTTGACAACTGAGATACATAATCCCCCCCCAGATCTGTTCTGAGTGTAACGTCCAGTAGTAATATAGCTTCATGGTCCAGAGTCCAGACTTGGAGACTTTTAGGATTTAGGAGTCAGATTTACTTACGCCAACATCCAACAAGACACGCACTGACCATAAGAAGCGTTACAGGATCCACAACCATTTTCATAACATAATCACACTAATCAACATTTTTGAATTTTTTGACAATACTTCATATTATTTGTCAAGTGACAGATTATTTTATAGATCTACAAAAAAGTAAATCTAAATTGATTTTTAATTTCTTAGAACAAAGTTTATATTGTTTATGTTAAACAAAAAGTTTTTAATAAACAAAACAAAGTGCAACAACTTTATGAATTATTTTAGAAAAACTGTTAACATATTTGATAAAATTAGGCTTCTTACAAACGTATGTTTGTAGTTTTATACAATAATTGTGTTTTATGTTTTTTCAGTTTTAATTTATTTTTTTATATTATTCGTAGAAGTAAACTAATATTTGTTTATATTTGCATAATTTGTAATAGGCAGTAGACATTTCACTCATAGTTTATTTTAATAAATGATTTTTCACTCGTAGTCCTGTGCTTCGTAGGAGCTAGCCTTAATTATTTTTAAACTATTAAATCTTTTATTAATAAATTACTTTAATCGAGATCGCAAGTTTATATTTTTATAGAAATAATATATAATAACTTTACCTTTAAAAAATGGATTTATAAAAAATGCAAAATAAGAAGGGTCTTGCAATCTAGAATAAATTAGTTTATTAATAACAATGTATTTATTTTAAATTGTTATTTAAGAGACAACTAGTAAAGTAATGTCATAAAATAATCATCAAATAAGAATACGATATACCTATTTTAAACTTATCCATGGTATTAGAAGGAAACGTTTAGCCTGATTGTAAGTGTTTGCTAGTATAGTGCTACCAAGTTATATGTTCAGTAAACGGCATCCCTAGTTTGACGTTTAACGTTTTTCATTGAGAACTTCACCTAGGAAACAGTTATAATTATAACAAAGTAAGTAATAAAAAGTATAGTCGAGGGAATTTCTTTTTTGGTGCTCATACTTTAGAAACTAACAGAGTAATGATATTTCACCAAACAACGGTTTAGTACAGAAGTTGACTACCTAACACGTAAGTCGGTGGCATTATAACACAGGAGTAGTAGCTTTCATACTCTGTTTTTTTCGCTATAACGTCATTGTCTTGATGATATAGTGGTGAATGAAGATGGCTAACATCCTAGGATCAGACTGTTACCATCTCCAGTGTCTATAGGCGATGTGCGACTCTTATCATAAGGAAATCTGTTTGTTTGTATCCCCTGACTATAAAAATTTCTAATGTTACTGTTTTATGAGAATTAGTTTCCATATGTGTGTTAGTTGTTTGTCCGCGATGGACTCCTAAACTACTTAACCGATTTCTATAAAATTTACACACCGTGTGCAGTTTGATCCAGCTTGAAAGATAAGATAATTTACGTCTCAATTTATGATAAAAAAAATTACCATCCAAGCGAAGCCGGAACAGGCAGCTAATTTACTATAAAAGTTTAAAAGAACGACAGTGCAAAAAACTGAAACCGATATACAATTAAGGAACCATAAAGGGAAGACTACATGCAGTTTTGATTTATTTAAATGCGTAGATAGACGATTAAAAGTAGTCTTATAACGTGCATGTATTTGCTAATTTCTGTAGTAGTTAGATTTATTTTAATTTTATTGTTTCATTTAAAATAATTTTATATTTCTTCGAATGTTTGGATTTCGAACAATAGATTATGAACAAAGATTTTATTTTCAGCGGAAGGTGACATCAGTAAGGTGTTAGTGAAGAGTTTGGCCGAAGCACACGCGAACACAAATCCAAAACTGGAATACATACACGAGATGTTTCGGAAACCACCAGATGTGCCCAAGTGAGTACTTTTGGCCCGCCTACTTACGTATGTGAGCTATATATGTACAGATACGTATGTACGCAAGATCCTTTGTTACTTTATATATTTCAATTTGTCATATTTATCACTAGCATCATAACCTTGACAGTAGCGGCATGCTATTATGGTCGATTTAACACATAATAATAATGTGATATGTATGTCAATTTAGCATCGAAAAATGTACAATCAAATGCGAGTTGAATTTATAAGTTTTTGTATTTATAACTAGTGTAGCAAGTGAAAGTTCATTAAAATTATTAATAAAATAATATACATATATGTTTACTTAGATAATGCAAATGTCAAATCGTCCACCATATCGTGCTATAGTGTCAAAGTATTGCGCTGACTCTTCTCGATTGTTATCACCCCTTAAGCTATTTGACTGTCGTATTACTGTAAGGGCCATAACTCACCGAGACGCCATAGCGATGTGGCCAGCGACGTTGCCAACTAGTTCGTATTGAGATGTATGACGGCTAAGGGCCATAACTCACCGGGACGCCATAGCGATGTGGCCAGTGACGTTGCCAACTAGTTCGTATTGAGATGTATGACGGCTAAGGGCCATAACTCACCGGGACGCCATTGCGACGTGGCCAGCGACGTTGCCATGGCTAGGTCTAGCGTTCCTGCGTCGCCAAAGCGTCGTCATTCGGTCGCCAAGTGCGTTAACCGTCATACATCTCCATACGAACTAGTTGGCGACGTCGCTGGCCACGTCTCCATGGCGTCTCGTCTCCATGGCACCCTAACGCTCTTGGCGACCGAATGGCGACGCTTTGGCGACGCAGGAACGCTAGATCTAGCCATGTAGCCGTAAAATTTACACACGCAAAGGATTAAAGTCTAAGAGGCTTATAATAAGTATATTTGTTAAACTTAAGGCGAGAACTAAAGCTGTAGTGTGGCTTCTGTGTATATCTATACTAATCTGTACTTCCATACTATTATTACAAAACTGAAGTCTTTCTAATACGCTTTCATGGATAAACTACTACACTGATTTTGTTAGAATTTGCATAAATATAATTAAAGACCGGAGTTCAAACATAGCGTTATAACGGGGAATGTAAGTTTGGAAATCATGTTAAAGTTAACCGCTGCTGCTGTCCGAAATAAATATTCTACACAGATAAAGTCGCTAATAAGCAACTAGTTTGATCCATACGTATCTACCATCGGCTTGGATTAAGATATAGAGTATTTTGTTACCATATAAACTCACAAACATGAACATCATGAGAAGATTCCGGTGAAAGGAACTTAAGCAAAGCAGCTTTTTTTAAATTATTTAAAGGTTTAATGTAGTATATACTAAACTACTTGGATGGTCAGTAAAATGCTGGGCTTTCATGAAAATGTATTTTAAATTTAAGTGACAGTATACGAATTAGGACAAGAAACGTTTTTAATAAAATGTGTTTATTTTTCTTAATGTATGTAAACGATTTTTTTCCAGACTACTATTTTACAATTCAATGTCGTATGAGGAGCTGTGGCTAGACTGTGCGGAGAAATTGACATCCATGATTCAGAATATCATTGAGTTCGCCAAACTCATACCAGGATTCATGAAACTCAGCCAAGATGACCAGATCTTATTACTCAAATCAGGTAAGGTTTTTTTATGATATTGGAAGGCAAATAAGCAGACAGGTTTTCTGATGGTAAGAAATTCACGCCACCTAGACAAACCCAAGGTGGTAGGTAATGGTGCGTTGCCAACCTTAAGCCGGGATGTTAGGCCTCGTACAATAATAAGCTTACCGGCTTCCTTACCCGCCGAACCGGAACACGTCAACGTCAAGCGCTGACGTTATGGAACAGGAATAGGTAAGGAGGTGGTACCAATTCGGGCGAGTCGCTGCGAAACTCTACCAACTAGTTTTCTTGTTATTAATCCTCGACGGTAAAACTGACTTTGTAGCCTCAGAAATGAGAAAGATCCATCATCATTGTTGCATGAGGTCCCGGGTTCGAATCCCGGGTCGGGCAACAAAAAGAAAATTGGGGTTTTCCAATTTTCTGATAAAAAAATGTTGTTATATAGGATGTGACCGGTTGGCGATAGGCTTGCCACCTATCACATGATGGGACTTAGTATCTTCGGCTAGTCGTGGGTGCCCTGGTTGTGCCTCTGCCTATCGTTTCGGTGAAATGGGCGTGAAGATACTCTTTTTTTTTAAATCAAAACGATTTCTTAAATATTAGTTGATATTAGTTAAGATCGAAATGAGAGAGCTATAGGAAATCTATGGTGTAACGCAAGCAGATCGGGTTCGTAACAGTGAGATCTGCGAAAAAGTTGGTCCGATCATGCGGAAAGGATAACAGGCGAAATATTGACAAAGCAAATATACAATACGAATGTGGATGTATGTAGGTACCCGGGGAGACCAAGGTTGACATTCCACGATCAAATCGCTTGTCTTTCATCTGAGGGTTGTGTCCAGAGTAACTGGCGTTTTTGTACTCGTATGGAAAGGATAGATAACCAATGTGTTAGATCTACAAGCATCGCGATATTTGGCACTCGACACTCTCCGCTTAGCATGTAAGGGATATAATCTGAAGATATGTATGTGTAGTAAAATTGTTTGACATTCGATACCTGTTATTATGGATGTTATAAATTTTTGTTCATTCCTTTGTTCATTTTAGGTTCATTTGAGCTCGCAATAATCCGTCTATCACGATTGATCGACGTGAACCGTGAACAAGTGTTATACGGCGACGTCGTTCTACCGATACGTGAATGTGTAAACACACGGTAAGTGGCATGGAAACATACACATATTCTTTTTCTATCTTAAAGCAAGGTAGCTCGTCTCTGTGGTCTAATTTAGTTAAGAGATTAGCAAACAAGCTCACGGCTCTTCTGGTGGTATGAGGTAATTGTGGCCTATTAGCACCATTGATGTGACAGGTACGTTGCTGTCCTGTGACCGGATGGTTCAAGTCTACCGACTATCCGATCCTGCAGACCGAAACGTGACAAAATCATAATAGCGATAAGAATTCAATTGACAAACACTTGTACTTCCACAATATATTTTTATTTTGTATCTAAAGTTTAGCCAACCGTTTTACTATACAAGCATCATCAGGGCTATATAACAACTGAAGTTTTGTTGAAAATAATACCGGCTAATTGTCATACTCAAAAATGACGGTATTTAAATAAAAAAATACTGAGTGATGACATTTGTAAACAAATTTGAATTGACCGGGTTGGGTAGATTTTCCCCCATTAACGGGGAAATTTTCTCTTAACTGAGGACTACTAGTGTTATCTATTAAACTAAGTTCTACAATTAATAAATATTTTAAAAATGTAAATCAAATTAAAATTAAATAAATTGTATCAAGAATAGAATTCCACCAAGCACCGACCATAAGAAGTATAGAAGCGATAAGAACAGGTGACAAGAAAACCCCGGGAAAGTCGTTGCATAGCATTCTCCCGCCAGTGGTCTTGTTAGTAATGAGCTGTATTATAAGATGTGTTCGCCTTTTACGTGCTGGCAGTGGGGAATATGGCTCTTTCTACCTAGCAGAACCAGAAAAACTTTTATAACTTTTTAATTCAATTACACCCATTTCCGGAGCATATAATTTGTTTGTTTGTCACCTCTGTGGTCTAGCAGTCCGACATTGGATCAAGGTCCTTCTTGAGATCCCGAGTTGGATCCCCAGGTGGGGCAACAAAAAAAAATTAGAAAATGTACATTTTCAATTTTCTAATAAAAATAACGTTTTCCGAGATTGGATATGTGCCCGATTGGCGATAGGCTTGCCACCTACATTGTGGGACTTAGTGTCTTCGGCTAATCGGGGATGCTCTGGTTGTGCCTCTGCTTACCTCTACAGGGATATGTGCGTGAAGATACTACTACTACTACATAATTTGTTTCTTTATTTCTGGGTCTGGGTGTTTGTTACATTTATTCTAGTATGTATAAAAGTATTTATGAGTTAGTATCGTAGCCTAACAAACAAAATAAAAGTGTAGATCAATTTGTGTCAATGGCCAGGAATAATTATTTACTTACATTTTATTCATTTTGTTCTTTCAGTGATCCTCGTGACATGTCGCTAGTTGCTGGCATTTTCGACGCAGCAAAAACCATTGCTAGACTGAAGCTAACTGAGACTGAACTGGCGCTGTATCAGAGCCTTGTTTTATTGTGGCCAGGTTATTTATTTATTTTAATAGGCTTCATAATACGTAGCCCTAGAATTGTAAAAAAAAGTGTGTGTGTACTTATGTACACGCGTTAGAAGTAATACTTCTTTGGCGTTATAAGATAATTTTTTTTTAAAAACTAAAATGTTATCTATAGCTAACTTCATAGCTAACTTCGTCATGTCGGTTTTTCGTGACGGTGTGCGCGCGCATCGTAAAAATTTACCCTCATCATTTTTTCCTAACGCACCAAAAGAAGTATCACTGAGTTTTGGCGCCATCGAGAGAACAGATGGTCGAAGTTTTTTCATAATTATTGAATTTCGTGTTAATGTTGAGTGAAATTAGTCAAATTTGGTGGCATTTTGTACAATTTTGTTCAGTGAAAGTGCACAAATATAATAATCATGAAGAAATTAGCGTATCGTATATTTCCTCGTTGCCGCCAAAACTCATTACATGAGCTTGTGTAAAAAGGCTACCGCTTTACCCAAGAGCCTGACATGACTTCCTGACGACTTATGACTGATGACTAATTAAAATTAATTGAAATTGATATAAAATTTGATGCAAATTACTACTTGACAAATGGCTCAATACTAACGTGAAGGCCAAAACCTAAAGAAAGAAAGAAAGAAAAGAAGTATCACTTCAAAAAAAAGTTTTTTCTACTGATTGAGCTGGAAACTGACAGAACATTTCTTTTGGATGACAGAACTTGATTTGACAAGTGACACTAATGAATCTAATATGTCGGACTTCCGAAAATGGCGGATCGTTTTCTCTACATCTACTTATAATAAGTATCAGTATTCCTAAGATCAATACGAAAAAATTAAGTGATGTTAAATTTAAAATGGTGAATAAAACTCGGATAAAAATTATAAAATTTTTTAGATATTTCTGTTTGATTAAATCAAGGAAGAGAACTTAATTGTCTTTGATCTTCATCCATCTAGTTGAAATTAGTTGATTACATAGCTGCCATTTTGTGAAGCATCGTTATTGATTATATTTTAATAAAAACATTGTGACTAATGCAACAGTTTCTATCACAATTTTTGAATATTCTAAATTTGTAAAAGAAACGTACGCGCATCCAATATGTAACAAAGAAAATTATTAGATATATTGAGGAAACACTTCATTGGATTATCATTTTTTCGCAAGAGATACCAGTTTTCATGAGTAGTTAGAAATGTGTATATACGTATACGAAAATACGTGTATTCTTTAACATGTTTCATTTACTTGCAGAACGAAATGGCGTCCGCGGCAACCCGGAGATTCAGTGTCTGTTCAACATGTCGATGGCGGCAATGCGTCATGAGATCGAGACCAACCACGCGCCGCTCAAAGGAGATGTTACAGTACTTGACACGCTGCTGGCTAAGATACCTACTTTCAGGTGAGTATTTGATCTGAACACCTGCACAAACAAACAGGAATATACGTCACCGCATCACACTTATAGGCTTATGACGTCCATCATCGATGAGACTCGGAGCGCAAATGAATAAGAATGTCGTTTTATTATACCCTTACAACATGTATATACTTACAATGCTTCATATAAAAATCTAAATGTTCATACAAAATTTCGCATAATATGTGTTTAATGACATTATAAATAAGAAAATGTTTGTTTGTATGTTTCACCGGTATTCGAGCTCAAAACACTTTAAACGTATAACAAGAATATTTGGTAAATGGTACTTCAATAATAAAATATGTTCATTTTAAACCAATCGAACACGAACACAGCTTATTTTAACAGCTTATATTAAGACAGCTATCATAATGGCGATAGGCTTGCCACCTATCACATTGTGGGACTCAGTGTCTTCGGCTAGTCGTGGGTGCCCTGGTTGTGCCTCTGCCTACCTCTTCCGGGATACGGGCGTGAAGATACTTTACAGCTGTCATAATGCGGGCAAAGCCATGAAAGAGTTACTTTATTTATTTGTAAAACATTTGTATATTTTGTTACAGAGAATTATCAGTAATGCATTTGGAGGCGCTCTGTCGTTTCAAGATCGCCCACCCTCATCACCAATTCCCAGCACTGTACAAAGAACTGTTCTCTTTAGATAGCGTACTAGATTACACTCACGGATAGAGTCCACATTTTACTTTCCAAGGATTTTTCGTTACGCGACTAGTTCGATCTCATTTTTGCCTTCAAAAGCCGGACGCGGGCAGCATGAGGCGGGCTGCCGTTTCATTCGTCAACACTTTGACAGCTACGTTTCATTTATTCTGACTTTCATTTATTCTCCGTTTGTAACATTGGAGACGTCTATTTGTCATTTGTTAACCTATTTATAATTGTATGTATGTACTTTGAGACTGTTATAATGATATTTACGTATAGGTACGTACGTACAATATTATTTTTTAATGTTTATTTAATTCGAATCTAAGTATGGATAGGCGTCTTCATATTTACACAGATGTTGGTGAAGTGGTTTTTTACTTTGCGGATGTAGAGTATTGGGAACGTGTGAACCCAAAATGGCTTTGCAGTACATAATAAACACTAAAATAATGTGTTTATTATGTATTGCATAGTACCATTATATATTTATCAATGTATGTAATGATGAAGAAATAATAATTATTATATAAATATATAATAATAGAAATAGAGTTTTTATTAAGAAATAAATAAAGAAGTTATAAAGAGTAGCGAAATCACACAACAGTTTTGTTTAAGCGAAACCTTATTAATAGGCCTTTTATAATTATTTTTAACATTTTTTAAATGAATCGTAACTTGTTATTTATTTCAAATGATTATTAATATTGACGTTTTTTTTCAATGTAGAATGTCGGTTATTTTGTAATATAGGAATACATGATACTGCCCTATTTTGTATTTTTTTCGTTAGCTTTTTTTAATGAAACAATTTATGTGTTAATAAAAGCGATGAAATACTTCTTGAGTAATATTAATGTAATTTTAATATAAATAAGTTGCATAATATACAAAACTGCGTAATGAACAAACTTACTGACGAACTATAGAAGCGATCAAATCTTATTAATATGTTGAACAATTATTATATACAATTGTTTTTACGCTGTACTTTTGTTCATTCAGTTATACATTTAAATGTACTTTAGCTTATTTATAACACTTATTTATCTGCAATTAAACGTAATTGGTATCGACGATAGAAATTATTCCAAGTTTTTTATTTATTTATTTACATGACATAATAATAAGACTTGATTTTTTTACATCAACTTTTTCAGTCAAAATTAGTTTAGAACTTACAGCAGGCAATTTATCCTTGTATGATCTCATGCTCATGCACTGCCGGGGTGCCATTTTGGATTCTCAAAAGCACAGATAATGCATAATACTTTAAAGTTATACGTAATTTTTTTGAAGCTTTACTCTGGATAAGCGCTAAATTGCCTGCTCAGTTTTTTCTTAGATTTAAAAGTCAAGTTTTCTAACACTATTGTAAGTTTCGTCGAATAGCCTTTACTATAGACTGGATTATATTAATGTTAAAACTTAATTAACTTGTATGATGTAAATAGCTATTAATCGTATGTATTTTATATTAAACATAAGGTTCGATGGGTTATTTTTAATTTTACATTCTATAAAATTATAAATGATAAACAAACTTTCCACAATGCGTTGACAATGTCTAAAGTCATGTGTGAAATATTGTTTTCATCTTTCTATATATTATATATTTTTTGTTAAATAAAGCAATCTGTTATTGTCTATTGTTTTTGTTTTATTTTTTATTATATATATTTTATTGCAGTAATTTATCCACGTTTTCCGTTATATATTAAATAACATTAATCATACATAATAGTGAGAATATATAGAAAAAAAATATACGGGTGGTTCAAAGTTAATTTGAAATGTCTTCTTATACGAGTAAAATTATTTCATTTCACTTTCCTTTTAAATAAAATAAAAAACACAAATAATTTAGTGTCTTTACGAATTGAAAGAAAAAAATGACAATTTTTTTAGAAATGTCAAATCATTTTTTTAGTTTCACATTTTTTAAGTTAAAAATTCGTCTGGACACTAAATAAGAAGTTAGATGCACACGGATAGATAATTAATTAGTTTTATAATTTTGCTAGGACAAATCGGGCAATGAACAAAGTGGATCTATTCGAAGGATGAAAATATCGGTTTTTGTCCGATATGCATATCAGCGAATAACACAATAAATTACCCTTCGTATGAAGCACGAAAATTAGAGCACTAAGACTGAGATTTTTGTGAAATTTACCGCTTTGCCTAAAATAAAATAACCGTCTAAATTTAAACAGCCAAAATCAAAAACACCTAAAACATAGTTTTTTCACCCTGTTTCAAATAGTTTTTTTTTTATTTCTATTTTTATTTATTTATGTCTAAAGTATCAAATGTAAAATGACAACATCATTCCTTCTTTTGTAGAAATCTGTTTTTAAAATTTGTATATTATAGTTTTATTTAATTTATCTACGAATGTTAATATTTCAAAATGGAATTTATTAAATATTTTAAGAATTAAATTTATTGTACCAAGTTTAATATTGCGAGTTAATACATTTTTTCAAGGTTAAATAACCAGTACAAATAATTATAATGAACTTAAATCACCTAAGAGTTCACGACATTCATTAAATGAAATTCATAACTTCAGAGATAATAAAAAACTTCGGATTACTTAAAAACTTGCTACGTAAAGTATAATTAAAAGTAATTTTTTTTGCAAAATAACTTCGTTTCAGGTGCTTTTGTGACGGCTATGACGAATTTATTTTAAAATTTGATCGATAGTAATTGCCTCTCAGAGTCCATTCTATATTTCATTGTAGACATCGTACGAGACGAATAAGCGAGGTAGAAACGTAATTCTTTCACACGGTCTTTCGTGATAGTTCTAGATTAAGGTGTTTTCGATTGCTGAGTAGCTTAGAATTTCTAAAACTTTTTTACTATGTTTTGCAAAATTTTCACTACAAATAGGTTTGGACACCTAGGGTTGTACTCTAGGCGACGGAATGCATTGAATAATAAAACTACTACGTAAGAAATGTTAGTGGTTTTATATTATGTATAGGATGAACTCTTATAAAGATAAATTTATCATAAACTGGTAGTAAGTTGAACTTTTTAACAAAAAATATTATTAGCTTATTTATATATCGCGTAAATTATGTACTTTATTTCTATATATAATAAATTTTAAATTTATTTATTGAGAAAATAAATAGTTTTAAAATAATTTACAACACAATATGCGTGATGGTTTATGTTATTTTTTTGATAAAAAGTTAATGAAAGATAAAAAGGACAAAAATGAACTTATTTATTTTACAATGTTAAAAAAAATATACATATATAATTATTTAAATTGGAATTATTTTAATGTAAATCTTGTAAAATCTTTAAAGTATTTGTTTTAGAGGACTGCTTATTAACGACGAATTTTTGCTTATTTTTATTTTTTTTAATTTTAACTTTTTCATTTACAATTAGATTTCTGAATTGCTACATGTTTTGAAATAAGCGCGCTATGACAAGTAACTGAGATAAATATTTTCAACTTACTACCCAAACCTTTTTTTTAATGATCCTTAATAATAAGATAATGAAATGTAAACAAATTTTGTTTAAAGTTGGGTGCAAGGCATAAAAAGCGTCGGGTTTATGTGTTTTCGTGTGTTTTATGCGACATTTATAAAGATAAAATCCGATTTATTGCATTTTTTTATTAATTTAAAAAGAGCTACTATTTTATACAAAACCCAATGGGTTTCCCAATTAAATATAGAAAAATTTGTACCTATTGTTTCTTATAAGATAATTATTTTATATTACCAAAATACTCTTTGTTGAAGTATTTTTACACATTAATTGAACATATTAAAGAGAAACAAAAATATAAAGCATATATCTATATGTAAAAAATAACAGAATATTATATATAAATAAAAAATATTTTGTACGCGCACGGTGATCAATTTGATTTGAAATTTCTTTAAAGTTTTTTTAAAGTTTATTTAAAAAGTTAGTAATTGGAAAAAAGTTAGTGACAGTTTAAAATTAGTGACAGTAAAAAAATGACAGAAGAATACGATTTGTTGATCAACGTGTGCTTACTTTAGCTTTGTTGATTTTGGAACTTACAAAACATTGTACCTAATGTAGATGGAAGTGAATATGAGAACCAATAGAAAATAAATGTTATTGTTTTTATTATTACTCTCGAATCACTTGCAAATAATCGTGTTTCATTTACTCCTAATGTTTTAAAATGTCTGAGACTCGAGGCTTTTACAGTATTATCGGATTTTGATCTAAGCAGATTGTTCCGTTACTTGTATTTTTAAATTTGTATTAGAAAAAATTGTATTGTTTTAGGTATAACTTTTGTTGTTTATATAACCTACTGGTGTTACTATTTACATTAATATCTGAGTGTTTTTTATCTGAACAAAAATTAAACTAAATCCTAAAATGCTCATTTTAACTAAAACTTACTTGTTTAAGTTTTAGCTCTGGTGGTGTTAACAGCGAAACCGGTAGGCTATTTATATGCGAAGTGACGCCTAAAACAGTACAAGAGTCTTCATGAAAAAAAGTCATGGTATATATCTTTATATATAAAATTCCTGTGTTTGTGTGTTTGTCACTGAACTCCTTCTAGACGACTGTACAGATTTAGACACAACTTTTTGTGTGTGTTCAAGGGAATTCGAGAATGGTTTAGATTCACAATTTGATCTCCTGGATTTTTTTTGAATTATATTTTTAATAATAAGTAGTTGTTGATTTTCAAATGTTTCACATTGGATCCGACAGACTGCGCTACTATCGAAGCATTAATGTCAAGCGATACGAAGTTTGCTGGGTCAGCTAGACAAGCTATTTATAACCCAAGAACGACTGAACCGATTAGGCTGAAAAATAATGGGGGTAGGAAAACGTCATAGTGTGTGTGGAAACAAGGAAAACAACATTTTCATTGTGTCCATATAAACTGAACAGGTGGAAGCTCGCCGAGACAGCCAGGATTTTACAAAAAAAGTCGTGTTAGTTACACTATTTACAACCTATAAACGTCTAAACCAATTTGGATGATAATTGACTGAGATGTAGCTTAGAACCAGGAGAAGGACGTTATATACTTTTTATCCCGTTCGGTTGTCGAAAAACTAGGGAAAAAAACATTTTAATTTTTCCCATACAAACTGAACGAGTAAAACGAAGTTCGCCGTAACAGCTAGTAGTACATAAAAGAAAACCGTGTTAGTTGCTCTATTTATTACTTAAGAACGACTGAATCAATGAACTTCTTGCCGGGCAAGTTGCTGAATAGCACTATACAAGCAGTGGTCTTGGTGCTATTGACCCAGTTAACCTTGCCTCGTCTCTTACGAGCTGGTATGCAGCAGGGCCCATTTATTCTTCACAGGGATTCCTGACCAATACTGGGTAAAAACTGTATGATATCAAAATATTGTCTATTTGTGTAATGTAAGAAAATACCCTCATATCAACAATGCGATATTTTTAAGCTGGTCTTTCTGGATCGTGACATTTGGCATTCGATACTCTCTGCCTACGAAGTAAGGAAATTGGCGGAAAGATATGAAATTATGCAATAGCTTCTATTTTCCCTCAAAACTTTATAAAAATAGTTTAACTTTTAAATGTAGAAACGCAAATAGCAGAGAGTACAACCATGCACAACCACACTAGTTACTAAGCCCCACAATGTGGTAGGTGGCAACCCTATCGTCAATCGGGCATGTATTCGATCAGACAACGTTGATTTTATTTGAAAATTGAAACAACACAATTTTTTTTGTTGCTCGCGACTCGAACTCGAGACCTAATGAAGTCAACTCCAACACCGGACCTCTAAAATGAAAAAATAAAAAATCTGGAAATGCAGTATTTATTGTATAAATTGTAAAAAAGATATAGGAAAACGTATGTTTACGAGTCAATAGGGGTTCAACACACCGACTTCCCAGTTAGCAATATCGCAGGTTCGAACAAGATTTTGTGCCTATGTCCCTCGTGAATCTTGCCATTATCAAATGTTTATTTAGTTATACATATACTAGCTGCTACCCGCGGTTTTGTCTGTGGTAAATTGAGATGTAAGTTGTCCTAACTTTCAAGCTGGATAAAACTGCACACGGTGCTTAAATTAGTTGAAAATTGGTTAAGCAGTTTAGGAGTCCATCGGGGATAAACAACTTGACGCGTAGTTTATATAAGAAGATATGATCTAAGATAGTAAAGGTAAGGTAGCTCTTCTAATGGCAAGAGATAACCGTCGTCTAGACCGCTATGACCGGGATCTTGAGGTCAGTTTTCCGGATTCAGTATGGAACACGATGGTGACAGGAATAGGTATACCAATCCGAAAAATTGCTGCACAGCACTCTAACACCCAGTTGAGGGACTGCACTGGTGGAATGTTCCATTAATCACCATTAAATGATGAGGTCCCGACACCTTAATATTCACATCCATTTTTACTCTTCTCCGTCTTTGCTTCTTAATGCTACATTTTCAGCACGTTCATTTTCTTTAACTTCATCGGTGTTTTGTTCGTTGTCTGAAAAAATAAATAAAAAAATATTTATAGATTGGGTTGGCAGTTTGTAAGTACGATGGAGAAACTTGTATAGTTTCTTCACCATGTTTACAAAGTGTCATCATTCAAATTATTTTTTATTTGACATTATTTTTTATTTGTAACTTATAAGAGAGGCTTGCAAATTTCTGGGTTAAATTTATTAACTAGTTAAACTGTCAAATATTAAGTGAACCAGGAACATGCATTTCATTATAATATATAACCTAAGAACATGCAAAGCGGTCGTTAGTGTAATACTAACAGTTCCAGTAAAATAATCCATAAATCTAAATATTTAGATTAATCCAGTACACTCCTGGTTATAGGGTCATTACAAGAGATGTAATGATCGAGAGCGATACCAGTTACAGGAAATACAGTATAGAAATAGTTTTTAATGTTTCTTTGATAACCGTCAAGATATATCGATCCTTCATCTGTTGGAGCGCTTCAATTTTAAGTCTTTTGCTATTCATTTCCCCGTGTTGGTCCGGAATAGACCATCTACCTTCCTACCATTCATCTTGTAAAAGGCGAGCACAGGCTTACCGTCACTAACACCGTGGCATCTGACTAAGTGGTAGAGTTTCGCAGCGACTCACCCGGATTGGTACCACCGCCTTACCTATTCCTGCCGCCATAACGTCATGACGTGTTCCGGTCTTGAGGGTATCGTAGCTGGTAAACTTACTTTTGCTCGAGGCCTAACATCCCGGCCTAAGGTTGGCAACGTGCCATTACCAGAATCAATTAAATTATCATGGACCATACAAGTGATAATTTTGCGAGTCGACATTTGATCACCTAGAAAAACGTGTCCTATATTTCCATCATCCTAATACACTTCACCAGGGGTACAGTGCAAGGGGCAGGGGTGGACCACACCACCCACACCATGGAAGTTGGAGGTGACGACAGGAGGTTGGTGGGTCTAAGAATAGTCAACTAGTTGTGGGTGCCCTAGTAGTGCATCAGCTTTACTCTTCGGGGATGCGGGCGTGAAGATATTTTTTTCATTACATAAAAATGTTTTTTCTTATGATTGGAAGGCGAACAAGCAGACGGATTTCCTGATGGTAAGAAGTTCAAACCGCATAGATATACCAAAAGTGGTACAGGTGCGTTGCTAACTTGAGGCCCGGATATAAGGAATCGAGCAAAAGCAAGTTTACTGGCTACCTTATCCTTTAGGCTGACGTTATGGCGGCAGGAATAGATAAGGCGGTGGTACCAAATCGCTGCGAAACTCTACCACCTAGTCAGATCAGTCTATTCTGCAAAGGAGAACGGACCAACACGGGAAAAAATTAAAGTTACAAAAAACTTCATTGCATCTAGCTATAATTAGGAAAAAAATATCTCCAGTCTTAGTGTAATTTTTTTCCAACCAATTATCTGAAGAGTTACCCTTGAATCTTGATATCATGCGAATTGGGAATTGGAATCGTATATGTCATTATAGGTGTATTTGAACACTACTAGCGGAGTAGTAGAAACTGATAAAATAATTTATTATCTACCATTTAATAATTAATGTTAATAATTCCCCAGTATTGTGTTATAGAGTCGAAAGATAGATTGCTGATATACTCGATTCCATTTTCGATCTCGATCGAGCTTCAACAGTAACCCTATGATTTATGAAAGTCATACTTTAAGGTCTCCATGCGATGAAATAAAGAGATTATTCACATTTCTCCCTCCTCGACAGCAGAGATCTCAATGGCCACTGAAGGTAGTAGTTTCCCCACATCACCACTGCAGTTCCCAACACCACCAGTGGGAAGTAGAAAGTCCCCCAGATTTCATAGAGAAATGGATACGGCCATAAACCTTGTATGAGGTAATTTGATATTAATCTAAAAACATAAACAAATATTTATCAAAAGTTCACTCCTTACTCGTAATTTACATGTATTTTTTGTCTTATTCTTGTCAGTGATAGTAAGAAATACGCATCATTTGCATTGAAATTGCGATTTAAATCTTATTGACAGCATAAGTAGCGTCCAAATCAAAACTAAACACAATATATAATGACAGATAATATATAATAGATATAATGACAGATGAAAGATTGACAAAGCAGATATACAATGCGAATGTGGATGGATGTAGGTACCCGGAGAGATCTAGGTTGACATTCCACGATCAGATCACTCGGATGTTATCCGAGGGTGGTGTTAAGAGTCTCCGAAACCGAGTTGCTTGTATGAAAAGGGTAATGAACGTGAAGGAAGCCAGACAGGTTTTCAGGATCGTGAGGTCTGGCACTCGACACTCTCTGCCTACCCCGTAGGGACTTGGCGTGAAGATATGTATGTATGTATGTATGTAACTTGATTTACTAAATTTAATAACGAAGACTCAATTACACTGTTATACGAACAAAGAAATATGACTAACTCAGCCCTGACATTTTAGATAACATAGGTGTTATTCATTCCAGGTGTGTTTGATTTAGGAAACCTGCCCGTAAATTCGCAAATTACCGTAAAAACGGCACGTCGCGTGCGCGCGCGCCTCTTTGCACTCGACCTTCGTAGAGTGCAGTCGAATTTTCTTGGTGATGTTTCGCTTGTAAAGCGAAACGTGTATTAAGCTTTTATTAGTATTAATATTTTTGGCGCTAATAAACCGTTTTGTGTTCTGTTGTGTGCAGCTTGATATATTTGGGGTGTTTGATTTGTGGTAAGTCCAATCTATTAGTTACGCACTGTCTTTCCTGTTTTGTCGTATACATTTTTGCCGAAAAATTGCAAATCGTATGGTTTGATTTGGATTTAACTACCACTTCTGTCGGTTCCTATAATCAACAAAGCGTAATCGAAATGTAACTCAAAGTTCCAAAAATGAACAGTGTTTAGAGGCCAGTGACGAATGATCGTAGTTAGATATCTTATTAACGAATATCTTTTAGAAGTTACGCATTGTAATATCGCAGTAGGCAAAACGAATCGTTTCTTGTATATGGGGACCGGCCATTAATTACTGATTGCACAATTAGTGGAATAGTTCACCGATATACTTATACTATACTATGAATCCACTACTAAATATTCCAATGACAGCTTAAAAAATTAAATACCAAAGGATTTATACTTACACTATTAAGTAGATTATAAATAAAGTTAGTAAAAGTGAGTGATGCCATTTATAATACTTTCTCCGGGTTCTCCCTTCCAGAAATACTAGTTCTATTAAAACGACGGGTAGAATGAAAAAGTGCATCAAATAATTAGCAAGAACGCCTATTGCTTTGTCTACGTATGCTGGGAATATAAATTCTCTGTTGTATAAAAATACTGGCCAGAATATTATGAAGACTGACTGCAAAAAAAAGTTTATATGAGTTAGAGTGATCGCCAGTTAACTCTTGAAAATAAATGTTACCAGATAAACGGTATTTACAGTAAAACCATAGCATTTTTTAAAGACTACTCTATTATCTACTAATTGCTATTGTGTTATTTTCTAACGTATTTTGAACTGGACAACTTAAGTTTTCTCAAAACAGCGAAGAAATAAATGTTATTCTTCGGTCACTTTGTTATATAATTTAAGGTGTTCAATAACAGATGGCGTTGTTATCAGATTACTAGCCTTGTGAACGAGCTTGCGTGTATAATATTTTATTATACCTAAGTATGTTTGTAAGTTAATATATTATTTGTAACTTATATTATTTATATATAACTTTCTTATTTTAATTTCAAAATAAGAAAATAAATTATCATGCGCCCAACGCTCGTTTATAAGGCTAATAATCTAAAAACACCGTGACTAACCACCAAAAATAATTAAGCATCTGTTTCACTAAACACTGTTCTAAAATTTACATCCAACCAATAACACACTACACGTTAATAACTATACGCCTAACACCACCAACCAACCGCGTGGCTTTTTTTCGTTTTTCGACGACGAATTTGTGTAGTAAATATTCGATATGTTTGTATTTTTGGGTTTGGGTTATTTGGGTGTTTGTTACTTTTTTTTATTAAATTTATTTATGTACTGTTATCGTTGACTAACACCCTCAAATCAAGCTTAAAATTTACTTGCTTGGGGATTTAGATTCAATTTGTGAAATTTGAGATATATTTATTATTTATCTTCCATTATAGAGTAGATTCGATATTTTATAGATAATATATTAATAAAAAAAGTAATAAAGTAAGTGATTACTTACCAATGTAGCTGGCCAGACAAGACTTTCAAATAGAATATTTTTTGAATGATCAATTTTTTTTATGAAGTTTTTATTCCTCTTGTTCACTCGAGTTATATCACAGATTAAACTTAATAATAAGTAAGTTATTTGAAATACCTGAAAAAATAAAAACAGAGTATTTAATAATTAATTATTAAAAACAATTATACGTAATCTAAAGTTGTCTTTAATTGCTACTCATATACCATTTACTGTAAGTCTTTTTTTGTGAGCTTTAATATTACTTTTAATAACAGTGAAATAAGGTGTTTTCAATGTATAAAAATGTCCTTTTAATAATTCTAAAAACACATTATTTTCAGACAAATAATAATAACATGTCATGTAAAAAATGTGAAAAAAAAGAATTGTATGTTAGTGGCAAGCATATTCAATCGCCAATCGGGCACATATCCAATCCCGGGCAACATTTTTTTTATTACAACATTGGAAAAACCAAAGTTTCTTTTTGTTGCCCCAACCGGGATTCGAACCCGGGACATCATGCAGTCAAGTCCAACACCTGAACCGCTAGAACACAGATGTGCAAGTACTATTTAAATTATGCGCTTCGGCTATATTCATCAGGCTTCGGAAATCCGAATGTGTTTTAAATACATCTAAATAGAGTTGTTTATTACATAATTAATTATTTCGCTTAAATTTAGATTGGGTCAGCCAATTTAAAAATAAAAGTATGAAGTGTAGAAAGAGTAAAAAGTGTAAAGCTGAAGCGCATAATTTAAATAGTAGTACTTTACTGTTTTACGTGACACTTATAACTTATTATTTTATAAATAACCTACAGGGCTAAAACCTAAACTATTCATATAATATTAAACTTATATATTTCTTTTGCTGACAACACCACAAAAAACTCGAAGGAAAACAATTGATTTTCAAGTAATGATATAGTTTTTGCAGGTAAAAATGTTATAACCATGACTTTTGTTAAGTAAAAAAGAAAAACAAAACAATATGACTACTTTATATTCACGAAGGTTACCCAGATAACAATCGGTCGCTGACGTAAAATTAAGTTACGTTTTATTATGAACCAGCTGTGCCAGCGACTTCATCCGTTTCGAATTTAACTAAACTGGTTTATTTGGTTTGGTTGTTGGTTTATTTGGACTGGTGGTTGGTTCGGAATATTCGTATCCGTATACCGTATACAACTTAAAATGTTCATTCACAAACATCGAGGATGACATAATGTCAAAGAATAACAACAATTTAAATAAATAGTTAACTACTAACACTTTATTGTACACCACTAATATTACAAAAAAAATACTTAATAAAAAAAAATAAAGTACAAAAGGCGAGCTTATCTCTAATAAAATAAATTTCTTCCAGCCAACCCGTAAAAGGAAAGTAATAAATGAAATAAGTAGACTTGGTGTACACATAAAAAACTGACGCACATAACATAAAAAATACCAAAACAAATAAACAAAATTAAACTAAACATAAACCTAAAGTAAAATTAGGTATATTATGGAATTGAGAGTCTAAGAAGCTATGGCAAAGAAATGCTCTTTTAGATGTTTCTTAAAAGGATCAAGAGTTTCGCGGCCACGAATTTCACAAGGTAAGGAGTTCCACAATCTTACAGAATGAACTGTGAATGAATGAAAATATGTAGCAGAATGACTAGAAGGGTATCGCAACAGAGTACGTGCATTTAAACGACAAGGCGAATCAGGAGAATGTAAGAAATTAAATGAGTTACGTAGATAATTAGGAGAAAACTAATTAAAAAGAGTTTTGAAAAGCAAGCAAAGAATGTGGAATTATCTACGTTGTCTTTTTTAATAAATGACTGCAACAGCTGAACGAACACTTACCACATTCCATATAGTTAAAAAGGCGAACTGCTGTCTCTCCATATTTTTTACGTTTGCATCCTTGAGAATATCTCCTCGCATGGAGATGCCCATCGCAATTGAGTTGCCAATATGGACGGCTAGCGCCACAAAATGGATGACAGTTCTCAAATTTATGTAGTGGGGCATTTTTCTGAAACAATAATTAAGTAAATAGTTTAAAATTAGAATCAAAAGTATTTTCACGCCTATGTCCCTGAAGAGGTAGGCCGAGGTATAACCAAGACATCTACGACTAGACGAAGACAAGTCCCACAATGTGATTGTTGGCAAGCCTGTCGTCGACCGGGCACACGTCCAATCTCGGGCAACGTTGATTTATTAGAAAATTTAAAGTACACCTGGGACCTCATCCAGTCAAGTCCAACAACGGACCACAGAAATGACTATAATATAAAATTAGGGTTTTTATTTAAAACTAACTGGGCCACGGCCACAAATTAAGTTTTATTTATCTCCCCCAGAAACTCGTTTAGTTATTAGGGTAAAAACATATTAAAAAAATTATTACATCATGCCTTTGTGAGGTAAAAGAAGCCAGAAGGCCAAATGCACAAACAAACAAACAAAAATAATTTCGCCTTTCATGAATTGATTTGATTTGTATGAATTTGATTTCGCTAAATGTAACTAAATCGATTTTAAATAAATCGATTTTAGTTACATTCTCCTTTATATGAATGAATATATATATTCATGAATAGTTATATTCTACACAGGTCTCTGAAATGGACAACATCATCATCATCATCACCATCATCATTATCAGCCAGAGGAAGTCCGCTGCTGGACATAGGCCTCATCTAAAGACTAAGAACTCACGGCGCGGTTTTTACCCGCGCCCACGGTGGTTCCGGGCCCACAGATTTCGTAGTATGTAGATTTATATGCAAAAAGTAAGATCACATTTCACGACTCGATTTTCACCCGCAGCGCCTGCGGTTATTTGCGGCTCCCGCGAGGGGTCGTCTGCCCGTTAATCGTGCGGGCGATGATCACCCGCCGCCTCTTTGCGGTCGCTTGGCGGGCGACCATTTTATACTATTTCTATATATTCACTCTTTATTGTACACAACTGATATTAGATACAAAAAAAAACAACTTAAAAGTAAAAAGAAAAACAAAGTACAAAAGGCGAGCTTATCTCTAATAAAAGAAATTTCTTCCAACCAACCCGTAAAAGGAAAGTACTAAATAAAATAAAATAAGTAGACTTGGTGTACGGATATATAAACTACTAAATATATACTATTGAATGAATTAAAACATATAAAAAAAGAATTAACAAAACAGATAAACAAAATTAAACTAAACATATACCTAAAGTAAAATTGATTAAAAAAATATGAACGAATTGAGAATCTAAGCTATGTCAAAGAAATGCTCTACTGATTATTTAAGCGCAACCGCCGGCCGCGCGATAATCAACCAAGTTTGCGGGCGATAATTTCAACCGCGGCGGCTGCGGGATCGCGTTTCATGCGTTTTGAAATAAAGTCGCAAAACCGACCGCTGCGGGTGCGGGTAAAAATCGCTCCGTTAGTTCTGTCTCAAAAAGCGCCACAAGTCACGGTCACTTGCATCCTGCGATTCCTGGCGACTTTGCCAGATCATCAGTCCACTGGGTATGAAATGGAATGGACATGTTATGTAAGCATAATTCGGTGACTTATGGAAACATGATTTTCCATAATTTCAACGCTTTAAAACCAAAACACTTAAGCAATTTTGATTTAGTTTAATGTTTATATTACAAAATTCGTGTAAATCTAATAACACTATATTTTAATTATTTTATAAAATTATATTTATTTTATAAAATTATATTTATTTTATAAATTAATTATATTTATTTTATAAAATTCAATATTCTCATATTTATTATTTAAAATTTATTGTTCAATTTAATATTTAATGATCAAAAACGTAACTGAATCTGAGGTAGTTTTTGTATAAATTATATGTTTTGTTGGGTAGCTCTAATATTTCCTAATCTTCATAACTAGGACTCGACAATGACTAGCATAGACTTTATGGTGGCAGGAACAAGTAGTGGTACAAATCATAACAACCATCATCTTTCGCGGATGATGCACTACCACTTAAGGATAGCGCCCACTGTTGACGGGGAGGAGTGTGTCTGGCCGGACGCGCATTTAGGGCTGATTTCTATTACTCAGTGCCAAAGAGTAGAGCAACAAAATAAAGAGGCTATTCGACGATAAAATCGTCAAATATGGAAAGTGGCGCATCGAGTAGTTGTTATTCAAAACTTAAGCGTTAAACTGCCATTAGCGCTCTATTCTTATTAGTGATATTGTGATCTTTGGTCACTGTAGGCATCAACAGGGAATGCACACGGGGTGCTTCGCGGAAATCCGCCACGGGTTTATCTTCGCCGATGCGGCCCGGCGCATTGGGCGTTGCTCCATACAAAATGTATGCAAGCGATCTAGGCAGATTATAGCGCTGCGATGCGCCCCTTCCCGGCCCGTCCAAATGGGCGTTATTCTTTAAGCTTCAGCATTCAATTCATGAGTTAAATTTTTTATTCCTTTCTATCGATTACGTTAACAATTATCCCTTACCTATACAGTTATATTTTTAACCCCAGCGATAAAAGTAGCGATTCAATTTCATAAATTACATAGATAGATATTTTATACATCTTCAACTGGCAGAGCTTCATCAGCTAAATACAAGGTTGCAAATTCATTTTATATCTCAAGCGAATCCTGATAAGAAGACAGTCATCAAAACACTATTCATTTTAATTATTGATCTTGGGTTCAAGTCGTCTCACTCAGTAATGTAATTGGCTATTAAAACAGTTATCATTCATTAAAAACACACGCAATACTTTATGCAAATACCTAGGTACTTTCTGTGTCTTTTGTCTAACGTGTAGTTCTCATATTAGTCTCTGATTCGCCTATTAGGCAGACAGCACCGCGTACCGCCGCGGTAACTTTATCCTAAGAACTCACTCTAGAATGTAGATTTATATTATGCAAAAGTAAGACCTCATATCACGACGCGGTTGTTGGGCGCTGCGGGTGTAAAAGACCATGTACAGAACCTGCGGGCCCGCAACCGCCGCGGGCGCGGGTTAAAATCGCTCCGTGAGTTCGTAGACGGCGAAACGGATCTCAAGTTGCGTTGGCTTCTTCGCGCTAAAACCGTTACCATAGCTACGAAATCCGTGTTCGCCCTTGCCCGACCACGATGCGGCAGGAAGTGTCATACATAGGTTAGCGTATTTCTCACTTCATTGATTGTTATCCACAAGGCTTGGGTTCGATTCATACATGTCTGTATATTTGTGTTTTGATTTTAGTGATATTCATATATATTTAAAGAAAGTATCTTTACATTCTTATCCACGAGAATGTAGTCAAATTTTATATATTATAATCTACAATTAGCCGAAGGCACTACTTGGTCCCAACAATGTGATAGTTGGCAAACGTTTCGCCAACCAGTCACATATCCAATCCCGAGCAACATTTTTTAATTAGAAAATTGGAAAACCAAATTTTCTTTATTGTTGCCCGACCCGGGAATCAAAACCTGGGACCTCATGCAATCAAGTCCAACACCGAGACCAGGCTACTCGTGCACAAAGACAGAGCGATGTATTTCTAAATTTTAGTATCGTTGCTTTTTGTTGCCTTGTTGATCTGTAGCTGAATCATATTATAATCAGCTTAGGTTGGGGTTAGGTCGCTTCGCGTGACTTATTCAGACAATTTAATTTATAGCTATATTTATAACAAAACTGTAGTAGAGTGGCTTTTGTTGACGATAATTCAAACAATAGATGCGGAAACACAAAAGGAAAAACATACATTTGAATTGAGAGTCTTACTTTTATGGACGTCAGTTGATTTTTTTTTATCAGGGCGTAAGGTTTTAGCACCAATTCATATGTCTATAATAACGTGTTTCGTATAGGAAACCATCTAATAATAATATATGTATAAGATACTACTGAAACGACTAATAAAATATGAAACAAATTCTATTATATTAAAACATCAGTTTTCTGATTTACATTTGAAAGGAGAAAGTCATAATCGTTATGGTATGTCAGCTGCGACGACTATTAAGTTTATCTTAGTACTTCAAGTAGAAAGTGCACTCTTAACGAAGCATCTATAGATAAAACAAATAAGTATTAATTAAAGGTCTTTTAAATAAGTACTGTAAAACCTTTCAAGAAATTAAAGGTTTTGTATTACACACTAACTCACCTGTTGAAAGTGAAGAACGTATTGAAAGTGAAAATATATTCCGGTATCATATATTCACTTTGTATACGCTTAATTTACATTTTTAAAGATGTTTGTAGCTCAGCTCTATTCCCTGGTTGAAAAATAATAGAAAGAGCAAAACAAATCACTATATTATATGAAATTCAGAAACCATGTACTATATAGATAAATTGTTTTAGCCACGTCCACTATCAGCTTTAAACAAACACTTTAACTGGAAAGAGTATTCTAAAGACAAAATAATATAGTCTCTACGTGTGAGAAAACCCTTAGCTAATGTTTCAAACCACAGAATAAATATTTCTCAGTAAAAACCACTTTATAGTGAACTACGAAAGCTGCGTTTACCGTTACGCGAAGTCAGACTGCGACTGTGTATCTTTTATTAGGTTATATGACGTATATTCTATGGCTTATAAGGTATTGCTATAAATTCAACGCCCCATACACTACTTTTTGAATTAAAATTTGCAAAATTGCGTTCATGGTGAAAGATATTCTTTGGATCCCCGTGTTGGTCCGGGCTCCTTTGCAGAATAGACCATCTGCCTTCCTACCAGGCAGCTCGTAAGAGGCGAGCATAGGCTTACCGTCACTAAGACCGTGACATACTACTAGGTGGTAGAGTTTCGCAGCGACTCGCCCGGATTGGTACCACCGCCTTACCTATTCCTGCCGCCATAGCGTCATGACGTGTCCCGGTTTGGAGGGTAAGGTAGCCGGTAAACGTACTTTTGCTCGAGGCCTAACATCCCCATCTCAGATTGGCAACGAACCATTACCACCTTTGGTGTTTCTAGGCGGCGTGAATTTCTTACCATCAGGCTTGTTTGCCTTCCAATATCATAAAAAAAAAGAAAAAATCACAATCCAAAACATTATACCTACTATCAAGTAAGTATGCATTTCATAAACTAATTCATGAATAGAAAATATACATTCATAATCCTATGTTTATCGCCAATGTTGTCTAGCGGTCGGGCGTCGGACTTGACTTCTTGAGGTCTCGGGTTCGATCTCTGGGTCGGGCAACAAAGAAAATGTACCGGCCGTGTGTGGGAATGTGTGGCCGGGATTGGATATGCGGCCGGTTGACGATAGGCTTGCCACCTTCACCTATCAAACTGTGGAATCTCTTTGGCTAGTCGTAAGTGCCCTGGTTGTGCCTCTGCCTACCCCTTCAGGGAAATGGGCATGAAGATACTTATTTATCTGTTGTATTATACTGCTTAAGGACATGCACCTTAAAATCAGTATTACTATAACATATTAAAACACATACTTAATGTATTAATAACTGATTGCTACTTATTAAGATAACTTTGACAATTTGGAAAAAAAATTAACATATTCTCTATTCTTTGAACGGGAACACGATTGTTGTAAGTGTTGATATTTTGGCGGTAGTACTAATTTAAACAAGTTCCTTGTTTTTTCCTACATGTATATGTATATATAAGATACTTCATAAAATAACTAATAAGGAATGTTGAAACCAACGCAACCTGAGACCGGGATACAGAATGACGTTTAAAACTTGTACAGTAGTACTATTTAAATTATGCGCTTCGGCTATATTCGTCAAACTTCGGAAATCCGAATGTATTTTAAAGATTGAAAGTGTTTCAAAGATTGATATTTAAGAAATTATTTAGGTAGTGGAGATAAAATATACATATATAATTAAACAGAAAAAAACTGTACATATTTTTATAAAAATAATAACTTAGTAGTGTTTACAAAATACAGAATCCAAAATGGGTTATTAATTGCAATTTTTTTGCACAGCTTATAGTCCGGCTCAACATTTAAGATAACTTTTACTGCGGAAGAATCTATCGTTCCTATGACTTAAGATGAAAAATCATTTCAACATGTGCACAAATTCGCGAGTTGTAGCTGTAACTGTTTGCTGTTGTATTTAAAGGAAAAGGGCAAGAGTTCAGTTCCGTACATACGAACCAACTTCCACAATTGGTGTGGTATTTACAAATAAATTTAAATTTTACGAAAACCTAAAATAAGAAAAATAATCAACGAACCCCTGACGACACCTGTATGTAGTGTAGCTAACAAGTAGAACCATCGCGGTCACGTGAGATTTCAAACAAAATAAAACGTATCGAAATTTAAAAATCAAGTTCAAAAGTTATGATGACACAGACAAACATACACACAAACACACACACCAAACTTACAACACCCCTGGTTTTCAGTCGGGGTTAAAAAGCAAGTCCTAAGTGTCAGGCGTAGGATCTCGGCAAAATACTATTGCGTCTCTTTAAACCCGCCCCTTCAAACAAAGGATGAAGGTATCAATATAAATTAATTGCCCGATCGTCCATAGCATGGTCCTTTTAATGTTTTGTAAACTGCGTTTTATCTCACATTTACGACTAATGTTAAATTCCAATCAATATATACAACTATTATCAATGTCCCATTTTCTCACCATTCAAACCTTCCTTCGCTAAGGCTAAAAGCCTAAGATTACACGGAGCGGTTTTGCCCGCGGCCCGATGCGGTTGCGGGTCCGCTGGTTCAGTAGAATGTAGATTTAGGTATATGCAAAAAGTGCGATCACATTTCACGACGTGTTATAGACCCGCAGCGCCCGCAGTTGTTTGCGGTTCCAGCGGCACCGGTCGCCAACCCGTAAAATAGTAAGTTTGCGAACAATGATTTCAACTTCTATGTGACCGCGCAAATTAGCGGTCTTGTGAGTTTTGAAATGAAACCGCGGGCGCGGGTGAAAAGCGTGCAAAAGCGCGGGCTACGTGAGTTCTTAGTCTAAAAAAATATTAAAACATGAAATTGACAAGAGCCTTTTTAAGTTCCAGTGTGACTAACGAATAGCATTTTATTTTATGTACAGATTACCATGCTCAAACACGCATAATTCACGCGGTGGAGCGATTTTTAGGCCAAAGATGAAGCTGATAAACGAGACATTGCTTACATACATGCATACATATCTTCACGCAAAGTCCCTTACGGGGTTGGCAGAGAGTATCCAGTGCCACACTTCACGATCCTGACAAACCTGTCTAGTCGGTGTTTGTCTCTTTTTTCTTAAAAACGCAAAAATTGCTTTCCTCCGATATATTACTTTAGAAAGCAGTTTCCAATCTTTTGTGGGACTAAAGATGAGGCAGTTGAAATATGGCATTGAAATTCTATACCAATCTCACCTAAATACGTCTTTAAGACGCAAATCGCGTAGAAACTTATCAAAACTCATTTTTATCTACGAATCAAAATGTGGTAAAAGTGCGTTGCCTACTAGAAGCTGGAACCTATACCTGGAATATTACACTTAAGATCGGAACACAACAGTGGCGAGCACTGACGTTATGACGCAGCATAAGAAGCTGCATTAGTAAGACGGTACCTATATAGATGTCATTGCCAATACTCTAAAACCTAATCTGTTGGTTTTTATTTCAACTGAAGTTAAGATTTGAAGTTTATTACTTCGACAATTTAAAACTAGTATTAAGATTTTCTCAGAACCTTCTAGATCTTGTAGACCAGTAGCTGGCAAGTTTTCCATTCATTTGAGTATGAAGTACGAGTTTAAAATTACAATTACTAATTTTTAACACGCTACGAGAATAAAAACATGTCAGTAGGGTTTAAACTCGTTTACAATGGGTTTTTATAGTATTCGAAGGTAAACAAGGACATACCTATATAAACAATTTAAATTGAAGTGTCTGTTTGTAATATTGAAATACTCGCTTTTCACTAAATTGCATGATGTATGTATTTATGTTCTATGTACCAAATACTTTTTTTTTACAATTTTTGTCTGTCTGTGTGTTTGTTTGTTATTTGTTAATTTCTGAAACGGCTGGACTGATGTTGACGGAACTTTTACTGCCAAGTAGCTAGTAAATTCAATTAAGAATAATTCTGAAGAAAAATATATCACTTTTTTGTTCATTTCCACGCAGACTAAGTCGCGGACACAGCTAGTACTTTATGTAAACCAAAATAACATCTTCTTAAATTTTTGTCTGTCTGTTTGTTCGGACTAATCTTAAAAACGGCTGGACCGATTTCGACGAGAGTTTCACTAGCATATGTCTAGCTGATGTTTAAAAAACTTAAATAACCTAAATAACCAATTTGTAAAATTCGATACGGAAAAAGTCGCAGCCAGGCAGATAATGTTACTGGATCGATACCAAACCCAAATATGTGATTAAACATTTTTTTGTCTTTCTGTCTGTATGTTCAGGCATCACGTGAAAACTAACGGTTGGATTTCGATGAAACTTATTATAATTATACCTTATTATCCTGGGCATAAAATGGGATACTTTTTATCCTGGAAAAGTAAGTAGAAAAAAAATGAATCTTAATTTTTCAGTTTTAGACTGACATCCGCGCGGACGGAGTCGCGGGCGGAAGCTAGTCATGACTATTATTTGTAAACTCACAGATATTTTTTTCGAAGTAAAGTTTTTATTTATTAGCTCATAATCACAGAATAAGAAAGGAATTAAAAATTTCGCCACAGGACTTGAATCCTCAGTAGCTCAATTGGTTAGAGCATTCGTCGGCTTGAGACGAAAGGTTACAGGTTCAAATCCTGTCTGGGGCGAAACTTTTTCTTTCTTTAAAATTTATAGAAATCTATCCCAAGCACAGGGCAAGTGTTAAAATAAAAATAAATAACAGAATACTTTACTTTACCTAATTTATTTTTAATTAATTTATTTATAATATTCATAAATTGAGCTAAATAGTAGATTTACCTAATGATGAGGCCCTTCTATGATGATTATATCCAAATAGAACAAAGAAACCTTACTATATTATATATTTTAAGTAGAATGCAATTGAAACAATAAAGGATGAGTATTTTAATATTCGGTAATAAATTTATATTAATAATGTGTAATAAATTGTTAATTTTTATGATGGAAAGGTAAGATAAATTATTGAAGTTACCTAAAAAAACTTTCTAAAATATCTAATTTCAACCTTATGTAAATTTAATTTATTGAAAAAGAACCCTTAAAGGTTAAACCCTTATAGAAGAACATGTTCATGGATCAATTCCCGATTGTCACCGGTTTGACCCCCCCAGTGACATGCGGGAATTTTTTTCAACAGAATTCCCACATGTCACCGGCGGTGACAAACAAGGGGGTGACATGCTGCAACGACCACCCTCCCCTGGCTCTCGGTTAATACTCGATCGGTTTATTCTGGAATAATAGGTAAAAAACCAGCAATATGGTAAAAAAATTCTTAGAAAATACTAAATACCTAACAGTGACTCACCCCAATTTTTTTACCAAAATCACATTAAAATAATTATAGAATAACGTCCGCCTGGTCAGCTAGTAAAATATAAAAGTAAATTGCTGAATTTGTTGCTAAGCGCTCAACTTCCGAACAACTGTACCGATTTGGATAATTATTTTTTGTTATATTAGTTATTTTCAGGAGAAGGTCCTTATGAAGAGAAAAACGAAAAAAAATCAAGAAAAATGGGAAAAATAACATTTCATTTTTCCATACAAACTGAACTAAATTTATGTACTTTAAAATTTATACATATACCTTAAAAATACTGTATATAGTATATGCCTTACAGATACTAAATACCTATTTAAAACTAGTTTTTAATATAAAAAGATAAGGGCTTAAGTTGATGTTAAGCTAATTTTGTAATTACGTACAAAGTTGCGATACTGTTTAAAGTTGTAAAGCCCTGATGGTGCTGTAAAAAGTGAAACCGGTTGGCATAGGTACCTACATGATGTCATATTTGATTTGATTTCCCGCTACAGTCAAAGAGTTAGCATGCGCATCTAACTCTTCCGACAAACCACGAGGCTGGGGTTCTACTCCCGATGGGGTCAGGCATTTGTGTAATAAACCCAATGTCTGTGTTTGTGGATCTGGGTTCTAATATTATTATTTATTTGATAAAACATATTTCCTGTGTGAAAGTGATTAGGTAATAAAATGTAGTATGAAAAATTACAAAGGTTATTCAAAAAAGCTGTATAGGTACAAATTATTTATAATCGTACGTGTATAGTATGGAAGTCGGAAAAAACAGACAAAAAATCAGGTACAAAGGTTTTGTTCAGTCTCGTAAAAATGTGTAAGGATAGATAATTAATAATTTAACAATACTAATTACAATCACATCTGATAAGATAATATTTTGTTCAGCTATTAAGGTGCCGGTGAACAGCGATCTCTTAATCAACGTATTTTATAAATGTATATGCATTTTACCATGAAACAAAATGCACATCGACTTTGGAAACAAGTGCTTATATAGGTAAGTTGCCACAAGGATGATAGGATTTTAAATATATTGCATCAATACCTCTTTATAATATACTGGTTACCCTTTTTTTCTAACAGGAATACGTACAAACAAATTGCTACATTTCGACTGTATATACTCGTGACAGTTTTTCATGTTAAATTATAAATAGAAATGATTTAAGATCCATGCATGAAATGTAATATATAAGTAAAAATGCTGAAATCTAGTCTTTTTTACCCTATGATTTTATAATTTTATCCAATCTATGTCTTTATCATTTTAAATAAATAAATATCCCTGGACAACTTACACTAATTGAATCTAACCCCAAAGTAAGCAAACTATATGCTTGTGTTATGGGTGTTAGTCAACGATACTTATACATAGAAATACTTAAATACTCGTAGATACCAGGATAAATTTAATAAACACCCAGACCCGGAAATGCAGACATCTAAATGATCATCACACAAATGCCTGCCCCCTCGGGAATCGAACCCGAGCCTCGCGGTAAGTCGATGTAGTTAGGCGAGTACGCTAGCCACTCGACCAACGAGGCGGTCTGAAAAAGCAATTGTTATTCCAATACTTAAATCTAGGGACGAATGTGAATTATCAAACTATCGACCCATCTCTTTTAAATAATACGTAGAAAAGAATAGAACTATAACTTGCAATCAATTTGGATTTGGGAATAATAGATCAACAAGCGACCTAATTAATAAACTTTTATCATTTTTAACTCATAATTTAGATAAAGGTGAAAAATGTACAGAGACATTCCTCGATCTAAAGAAGGCGTATGACACTATTTTCTGACGTTGTTTAAGAAATTTGAAAACATAGGTATCCTAGGCATACCACTAAAACTTCTTTTAAATTACATGATGTGTGTGTAAGTGTTGCAGGTTTTCTAAGTGAATATTGTCCTATATTGACTTCGCCCCCAAAGGAGCGTGCTTGGTCCTACCTTATTTTTTATTTATTTAAATGACCCGGAGGTTATTATTAATAAACCAGATATTAAGATTATTTTGCTTAAACAAATGTAGATTTTTTTTAATTCTCCAAGGTTTTTTCTTTTTTTTAAAATAACCTTTATAAAAATATTAACAAATATATTATTTAGTTTTGCAAGAAGTCTTGTTAATGGTGGCGATTCAACTATTCCCAAACTAAACTTATTTTAGATGCATGCTATCTTTTTCAAATGACAAAGACATTTCACATTATTACGAATATGAATTACGAATATCGCCTCTGTGGTCTAGCGTTTCAGGAGTTGGACTTGACTGCATGAGGTCCCGGGTTCGAATCCCGGGTCGGGCAACAAAAAGAAAATTTTGGGTATTTCAATTTTCTAGTAAAAAAAATGATGGGATATGCGCTCGGTTTGCGATAGGCTTGCCACCTATCACATTGTGGGACTTAGTGTCTTCGGCTAGTCGTGGGTGCCCTGATTGTGCCTCTGCCTACCTCTTCGGGAATATGGGCGTGAATACTTTACGAATATGTTGAACTGTGACGTTTTTATTCAACGTTTTATATGGAACAAATTGAACGTCTAGAAATGTCGTATTCAGACTAGTCTGATAGTACTAAAAGTGTTTCGTCTCTTTCTGTTACTTTCGTTAAAAGAAGATAGCGATAGCTTAAAATTTGTTTAGTGAGTGCGCATCAAAATTACCACGACGTACACTTAACGGTGTAAAGGATATGCTAGTCGGTAAATTTAACGAAACAAAAATCTTAACACTAATAATTTAGTCTTAACTTTGCATATAAAATTTGGTGAACAGTGACATGAATTTTTGTCACCAGAAAAGATATTTGCTTTTTTGCTGCTTGCAATTGGAAGCAACTTCATGTAAAAATGCAAAATCGGAAATATGATATTGCATTTGGTCAGAAGCCATCGCCGGCATCTTAACGAATTAGCTAGATAAAAATTAGTAGCAGATTGTAGGAATTGTATTTCATGTATTTAACACGTCTATGTTTTTAGGTGAAGTAAAATCTATGATAGTATTAGATAACAATTACCGGAAGAGTAAAGAGTAGACATGCGATGACCCCATCGCTAGCCATTACAACAATCCAGTCGCAGGTGGTTACGTTACGTTACGTTACCAGTATTCTTAATCAGTACGCTTTGCCTGTCACAGTTTTTGTGAATGCCGATGTCGTATTCCCTTTTAGGGCACAGGGAAACCGATTGTTTAGATTCAAAACGTGTTTATAGAAGTAAAGAAAGTATCTTCACGCCCATATCCCTGAAGAGGTAGGCAAAGGCACAACACGGGCACCCAATACTAGCCGAAGATACTAAGTCCCACAATGTGATAGGTAGCAAGCAAGTTGTCAATCGGGCACATATATCTAATCCCGGGCAATGTAATTTTTATTAGAAAATTGAAAATATGAATTTACTACTTTTTTATTTTATTCAATAAGAAAAAGAAACCAGGACCTCGAGAAGTCAAGCCCGGAACATATCCAATTCCAGACAACATTTTTTTATTACAAAATTGAAAAACCCAATTTTTTTTTGTTGCTCGACCCAGGAATCGAACCCGGGATCACATGCAGTCAAGTCTAACACCTGGACCGCTATACAACGCAAGCTATTATGGAAATTAAATTGTAGAACCAAAGTGTATATAGAATACGTGAACTTCTTGTCTTCAGTAAACCAATCCACTTATCTGCTTCCTTAAAAATAAACTAGCTTGTGTCCGTAGTTTTCCCTAAGATTTTACAACGGTTTAGAGGGTGGTTGTAAAAGACCTTCTGTCTTCCGGTCTTGCTTGTAAAATGCGAGCATAGGCTTGCTGTCACTACCACTGTGATATCTGGTTAGCTGGTAGATTTTTGAAGCGACCTATCTAGATTGACACCACCGCCTTACCTGTTCCTAACGTTGCGACGTATTCCGGTTCGAAGGGTAAGGTAGCAGTAAAATTGCTTTTGCTCGAGGCAGAACATCCTGGCCTCAGGTTGGCAACGCACCTATTACCTTGGGGTTTTTAACCATCAGGAAATCGGTCAGCTTGTTTGCCTTCCAACAAAATAAGCTCGCCACAGGAGAGCAATGCACCCATAACATATATGGACTATCATCTCTTATCATCAGGAGAGTAGCAGGCTTGTTGGATGTTTTGTCAGATAAAAAAGTGTGTGTGTACTTATGTATACGTGTTAGAAGTTATACTTCTTCGGCGTAATAAGATAAAAATCTTTTTAAAAACTAAAATGTTATCTATAGCTAACTTCATCATGTCGGTTTTTCGTGACGGTGTGCGCGCGCATTGTAAAAATTTACCCTCATCATTTTTTCCTAACGCGCCAAAAGAAGTATAACTTCAAAACTCACGATTTAATGAAATGACTATGGTTAGTTCTTAATTCTGAGTACTGAGTATCAAAGTACGAACTTTGTTAAACATCTTGCCAGATGCTGTTATATAGGCATAACCGGATACCTCACTTTATTTATTTGATACTTGTTATTGTTAGTCTTCGTGTGTTAAATTAACAATACTTGAAGCTGCTGACTTTTGCAACGAATTTTGATAAAGCATAATCAATAAAACCCAAATCGAAATTGGTATTTGATGTCCAAATTAACAGAAAAAAGGTTATCAAATTAAAGAAAATTTACAGTACAACCAGGGTACTCAATGCTAGCCAAAGACACAGTCTTACAATGTGATAGGTGGTAACCCTAACACCAACCGGGGACATGTTCAATCCCGGGCAAAGTTATTTTTTTATTAGAAAATTGAAAAAAAAAACTTTTGGTTGACCAACCCGGGGATTGCACACGAGACCACAGAGTCGATGATTTAAAAAATAAACATATATGTATTCGAGATCCTCCTAAAGAATTAGGCAATTACGTAGATGTAAAACAATGTTTTGCGACCAAAAAATTTAAAACTTATCCAAAGTAATTTATTTTAGTAATTAAAGGCAAAATTAAATTTTCATTAGTTGTTAATAATTATAAAGCGTGACGAAATAAGTGAATAGAAAATATGTTAAGTTGTAATATACAGATACATATCTTCATGCCATATCCCTTGGGAGGTAGGCGGAGAGTATCTAGTGGCTAATATAGTATTTACAGACCTGCCTAATTCATTTACAGTTCTTTTCATACAAGCACGCCCAACGCCAAATATTAGTATTGATTAGCACCATCCTCGGTTTCAGTGGAATTTGGAAAATTCTTATAAAAAAATCGTTTTACTTAACCAATTTAATAAATAGTTTTACCTATTCCTGTAGCCATAACGAAAATGTCATTTTCCGGTCCCCAGGTAGTCAGAAGACTTGCACAGTAGTCTTAATACCCATAAGACAGACTGTAATAGGTAACTGGAGTGTTTATAGGCAACGGTTTCAGGAGAATAGAGTCATCGTCTTTTCCCTGTCGTATCGCACATGAAACAACTAAAAAACCAGAGATAGTAATGAATATTTTTTTCTAATGTTGAAACTTGCCCGAGTAAATCCACCGCCTAACTTTTTCCCATAATGACATTCTCATAACTAAAATTTCCTATAATGACAGTCGGGATTGTAGAATAGACTTGCATAATTAGCCTAACACCCTGACCAAACGATAGCGATGCACCTACGTCTATGGTGTATAGGTTATAGAGTTCAAAAGAAGTGTACACGAGCGATAGGTAGGTAGGAATTGAGTGTCAATCAGTTACATTCATGCAAGCCACTTTTTAAGTCACTTAAAATATTACCTTTACATATATATATATATATGGGATTTATGTATATTTATAAAAAACATCATCATTTGTTTCATACAAATGCTAAAGTCTTATGTTAGTCACATTGTAGAAATAGTGAGAAACTGCATGTGCCTAACCAAAAACAATTGTAAAAATAATGTGTATTGCATGTCCATTCGTAGGTACCAACCAACCAAAACCCTGATAATCTTTAATCACTTCCATTAAAAAGATTTCCTACCTATTCAGCTTACTTTTAGAGAAAACTTATTACTTTTTTTTTCTTATTACCTATAGTGTCAAAGATTTTCATGCAGACAAGAATAAATAATGAAATAGGTGTTTCTAATTTGATTAATTTAATTGCAGAAATGTTGGTCGACGAGGAGTTCGTATCGCCGTTTAATCTTCTGCCTGGCTAGATTTGGAAACGGTGGTAGGAGAAGGCAAATAGGTTATAGTCCTGATTGCCGGGGAGTTTGTTTTGCCGTTTCTTCTCCTGCCTGGCTAGATTTGGAAACGGTGGTAGGAGAAGGCAGACAGGTTCTAGTTTTAGTTGCCGGAAAGTTTCTTTTGCCGTTTCTTCTATTTTTTATAAAAATTGTTTGTATTAATAAATAATCATGTTACGAATACAATAAACAACGTTTAAATAAATAATTAAAAATAATTAATTTGATAAATAGATGATAAACATTGCACATTGCACACCACAAGTTGGTAGAATATGTTGGAACACCTAAATAATTTTGTAACATCTTTATAACACTCAAATTCCACAAATAAATATATTATTTTTCTTTTTTCTATAGCCTGTGATTATTTATTACCTACTATCAAGGGAGCCACGCGCTTGTTCACTATATTTTGCCATAGAAAAACCTAATTCAATCTTTCTATTCATAGGTACCAAACTTTAAAGATAAGTATATGTCATAATAAGATAAAGAAATACTGACGAAAAATTCCATTCTTGTATATTAAAAATCAAAACTTACATAAAAATATGTATCCAGTTCAAGGATTATCGGTTTTAATTCACAATTATTTCAGTTATTTATAAATAACATTACATTAAAGACGACCGCATTAATCCGGCACACAGAGGATACTGATTTTTTAATGGACAAATGTATAAAACCAGTTTTAAATCATTCCTATACACTAATTATGATTTTTATTGATTGCGCGTCAAGTTTATGTTGCAATAAAATATAAATTAAAAGTGTGTTTGTCTGTCGTTCTTTCGCGTCACAAAGGAGCAATATTATACTGTATTTTAAAGACCCACGAAAAAAAGAGGTGTTATACATACATATTTTACCTATTAACCCCAAATACCTTACGTGGCAGGCAGAGAGTAGGTATTTAGTGTCAAATCTAACGATCCTTGCAGGCCTTCCTGGCTTCCTCCAGATTCATCACCCTTTTCTTACAAATAAGCCGGTTTCGGAGACTTTTGGCACCACCCTCAGATATACTAGAGAAATTTGATCGTGGGACCTCCACATAGGACTCCCCGATTACCAACATTCATCCACCTTCGCATTGTATATCTGCTTTGTCAATCTTTCATCTGCCCTTCTTTCCACATGGCCAAACCAGCGAAACATGATTTTTCTTATTTTAGACCATCACTTTCTTTCAATACCACTCTTTCTCAGATCTCCCTGTTGCGAATGTTATAAGTTTGACGTATCAGAATGTGCAACATAACTTTTGAACGGATAGAATGATTTTGCTACTATACGTGTAGGTAGTGTCGGGGGTTATTGAAAATATTTAATTTTAGTGTTAATATGTAGAGGTGCTATAGTGGTATATCATAAAAGTAAGTAAGTATCTTCACGCCTATATCCCTGAAGAGGTAGGCAGAGGCACGACCAGGACACCCACGATTAGCCGAAGACACTAACTCCCACAATGTAATAGGTGCCAAAACTAACGCCAACCGGGCACATCCCGAGCAATATTTTTTTAATAGGAAATTGGAAATACCATATTTTTTTTCTGTTGCCCGACTCGGGAATCGAACCCGGGACCTCACGAAGTCACGTCCAACACCTGGACCGCTAGACCACAGATGTGATATAATATACTATATATATAGCGTATAGAATACTTTTTTAATATAGCTATTTATGGGCGTCACCGTCTTTGTAGTCTAATGGTAAGATATTGGCGTTCATTGCATAAGATCACGGATTCTATTCTCGTATCGGACAACTAAAACTATATCATAATATACTTTTCATATGTGTCAATTTAGTCAGAAAATAATAACTTGTGTGGTTTTTATTCTAAAATAAATTTGCAACAGAATTATTCTTACCAATATTTTCCTATGTTCATCATCCTACTTACATTATAAAAGCGAAAGTTTGTTTGTTACTCCCTCACGCTAAAACAGCTAAACAGATTTTTATGAAATTTGGCACATACAGAGTACCTAACTAGGATTAACACATAGGATAGTTTTTATGTTCCTATGGGACCATTAACCACGCGAGCAATGCTGCGGGCAACAGGAATATAAAATATGTAAATAATAAGTAGAGAAAAACTTTAACAGGGACTGGATAAGGTTGGCGACAGGTTCCCCCAAGGGTCCGAGCCTTGTCGTGACAGGGGGGGCTGAGTAGCTGGGGTCGAGCCGGGGCCCTGGTGAAACCAATACGGACCAGGGAGGGCGCTCCTCGGTACCTCTCTCTGTCTAAGAGTGGACACGAGGAGAGCACACAGGGTGGTGGGCCATTTGGCCCGCGTGGTTTGGCGGCTTTCAGGCTTACAGAGGAGGCAGGCGAGCTTTCCATCTAGCCCGCCTGGTCGAGATGGGGTTGCGGCAGGTACGGGGGTGCCTGTCGCTACTGGAACCCTGAAGTGGTGCACGCTGTGTCTCCGTGCACCATTTCCGACGGTTTGCGGCCCCTGTTGAGAGGGCCGCCAGAAGGGGATCGTTGGATCCAGCGCCACCGGGGCGATGGAAGTTTGCAAAGCGTCCCCACAGCCCCGGTACGGTAAGGGGAGGACGCCGTGGGGTTTTAGTCAGTAGGAGTCTGACATAAAACGCCACTTCCCCCGAAAATGGCGGGTAACCATGATTGATTTCCCGATGATAAAAAAAGATTGGCGACAGGTTTGATAATTATCGCATTGTGGGGCTAAAATTATCTTTGGTCGTTGCTGCTTGTACTTCTGCCTACTTATTTGGAGATACGGGCGTGAAGATACTTAGTTCTAGTCTAGTACGTAATATAACTTAGAAACTTTGAGTAGTAAATGTGGAATAAAGGTAGTCAGTAGTGAAAAAAAAAATTTCCTCCGTGTTGAGAGGATCTAGTTTAGAATAGACCATCCGCTTCCCTGTCCGGTGGCTCTTAAGAGCGGCCAACCCGGCTTCATTTTCATACAAACGCTCGTACGTGATTATGACTTTGTAACACATTGTTCTTTAAAACTTTTTAACTAATTGGTATATTTTGCACTATACCTATGTTTCTATGGTAACAAAAAAATTTAATTCGGGGAAACCAATTCACTATAAACCTCCGAAAATCTGCCTTTTTTCACAATTTTTGCCAGAACTTTGGCCGTTTATAATGAACTCATAAATAGTAAAACTAAAGAAAATATTTTCATAGAAACCTCGAAAATGTAAAAGAGGTTCTAAATGATAAACATTTATTTCACTAACTTGTAAGGATTTCCGAAAAACATGTATCTCCTGGAACATGTTTTATGAAATTTATTCACACTATTTTTCGTTCAATGTTATCGCGTTCTCACTTTTTTGGAAGTTACCGAATGCAAACCGAGCGCTCAGGCGCTATCTCTCTTTTTTCGCTGAGCTTCTTTTTCTTACATTGCGCTGGATGAAACAACAAGCTTTTCAACGCGAGCGCGTTGATCACGGGAAGGGCCCTCTTAAGTGGGGAACACAGTTAAATGGAATAACCAACAGTACCACCGGTGTTAGAGTGCTGTGCAAAGAGTAGGTATATAAATACTACGTAATAAGAGGCGGGACTTCCATGAATACATATCAAACCCGAATTTTGTATAAAGTTTACTTGAAGTGACACTTGACATAACATGGTGAAAAGGTATAACCCGTATAATTTGAAAATAAGTCTAAAGGTATTCAGATATAAGGCAACTAGTGTCATATGATTTAGGTGAATAAAAAACATAGCAAACTTATTTTTTTATATGAAAGTGGCGCTTAACTGGTGCTGTGCAGCAACTTGCCCGGGTTGAGATTCTTTTTCTTACATATTCCTGTTACCATAATAACTGTGTTTGTTATAGTCGTGTTTCGGTCCAGAGGGTAGTTGTAAAAGACCATCTGTCTTCCGGTAAAAATTGCTTGTAAAATGCGAGCATAGGCTTGCTGTCACTAACACTGTGATATCTGGTTAGCTGGTAGATTTTTGAAGCGGCCTATCTGGATTGACACCACTGCCTTACCTATTCATAAAGTTGCGACGTATTCCGGTTCGAAGGGTAAGGTAGCAGTAAAATTGCTTTGGCTCGAGGCAGAACATCCTGGCCTCAGGTTGGCAACGCACCTATTACCTTGGGGTTTTTAACCATCAGGAAATCGGTCAGCTTGTTTCAGCACCCATAACATATATGGACTATTATCAGATATGGATGTTTTGTCAGATAAAAAGAAAACTATAATGCGACGATAATCCGGCGAACTGTGATTATTACCGACGACCAACGACATACATAGGTCGTCAATTTAAAAGACAGGAAATTGGTTCACTATGCGTATCATACGTAAGGGTGAAAGACCTCCAAGTTAAGTAAGTTCATTGCTTGCTGCTGTAGAAAACATTTTATTTTCATGTCAAACGGTTAAACCGATTTTAATGAAATTTGGTATCAAAACAGATTAGAATTAGGAAAAGGGTACTTGCTATTTTTTGTTGTCTAGTGGTTAGATGTTGGTATTGATTACACGAGGTCTTGGGTTCTACTTACGAGTGTTGTTGAGAGTTTCTCAGACTGTGTTGTCATTTGTTGAGTAGCCAGCAGTTGTATGAACCTGTTCGTTTGTTGCCCGATATTGGATAAGCCTATCCTTGATGATGGGCCTACCGCTTGTCACATTGTGGGGACTTGGGTGTCCTTGTCTGCTTACCACTTCGGGGATACGGGATAGAAGATACTTACTTCATACTTTTTATCACCTTATCTTAAGGGATCCCTGGATTAAATAACATAGGCGAAGTCGCAGGCAAGTACTTATGATTTACTTAAAGTAGTTTTCCACGAGATGGGCAAACGGAATAGTAGCGCGGGTAGGCGGAAGTTTGATGGACACAGCTAAAGATAGAGAAGCGTGGCACGCCTTGGGGGAGGCTTTTACCCGAATGGAGTCCGTACAGAAATATATAATTACAATAAAATAATAATCAATATAGGTTTTCTATAGGTGGTAGTAAAGGTAAATTTCTTTCGTAAGAAAATATCTTTGTTACATACATTTATACGAATCGCTACAAGAAAATCTGTAGGATCCATTTTCAGATACCAAGGAGGACCATTATGGGTGGTTTTCTATAGGTGGTGGTAAAGGTGGATTTCTTTCTTAAGAAAATATCTTTGTTACATACATATAAACGAATTGCTACAATAAAATCTGTAGGATCTATTTTCAGATACCAAGGAGGACCATTATGGGTGGTTTTCTATGGGTGGTGGTAAAGGTAGATTTCTTTCGTAAGAAAATATCTTTGTTACATACATATGAACGAATTGCTACAACAAAACCTGTAGGATCATTATGGGTGGTTTTCTATATGTGGTGGTAAAGGTAGATTTCTTTCGTAAGAAAATATCTTTGTTACATACATATGAACGAATTGCTACAACAAAATCTGTAGGATCCATTTTCAGATACCAAGGAGGACCATTATGGGTGGTTTTCTATAGGTGGTGGTAAAGGTAGATTTCTTTCGTAAGAAAATATCTTTGTCACATACATATGAACGAATTGCTACAACAAAACCTGTAGGATCATTATGGGTGGTTTTCTATAGGTGGTGGTAAAGGTGGATTTCTTTCTTAAGAAAATATCTTTGTTACATACATATAAACGAATTGCTACAATAAAATCTGTAGGATCTATTTTCAGATACCAAGGAGGACCATTATGGGTGGTTTTCTATAGGTGGTGGTAAAGGTAGATTTCTTTCTTAAGAAAATATCTTTGTTACATACATATGAACGAATTGCTACAACAAAATCTGTAGGATCCATTTTCAGATACCAAGGAGGACCATTATGGGTGGTTTTCTATAGGTGGTGGTAAAGGTAGATTTCTTTCGTAAGAAAATATCTTTGTTACATACATATGGACGAATTGCTACAACAAAACCTGTAGGATCATTATGGGTGGTTTTCTATATGTGGTGGTAAAGGTAGATTTCTTTCGTAAGAAAATATCTTTGTTACATACATATGAACGAATTGCTACAACAAAACCTGTAGGATCATTATGGGTGGTTTTCTATAGGTGGTGGTAAAGGTAGATTTCTTTCTTAAGAAAATATCTTTGTTACATCCATATGAACGAATTGCTACAACAAAATCTGTAGGATCCATTTTCAGATACCAAGGAGGACCATTATGGGTGGTTTTCTATAGGTGGTGGTAAAGGTAGATTTCTTTCGTAAGAAAACATCTTTGTTACATACATTTATACGAATCGCTACAACAAAATCCGTACGATCCATTTTCAGATACCAAGGAGGACCATTATGGGTGGTTTTCTGTAGTTGGTGGTATAGGTGGATTTCTTTCTTATAAAATATCTTTTTTACATACATACATACATACATACATATCTTCACGCCAAGTCCCTTACGGGGTAGGCAGAGAGTATCGAGTGCCAGACCTCACGATATCTTTTTTACATATATTTAAATGAATGGCTACAACAAAATCTGTAGGATCCATTTTCAGATACCAAGGAGGACCATTATGGGTGGTTTTCTATAGATGGTGGTAAAGGTGGATTTCTTTCGTAAGGAAATATCTTTCTTACATACATTTATATGAATTGCTACAACAAAATCTGTAGGATCCATTTTCTGATACCAAGTAGGACCATTATGGGTGGTTTTCTATAGGTGGTGGTAAAGGTAGATTTCTTTCGTAAGAAAACATCTTTGTTACATACATTTATACGAATCGCTACAACAAAATCCGTAGGATCCACTTTCAGATACCAAGGAGGACCATTATGGGTGGTTTTCAATAGGTGGTGGTAAAGGTAGATTTCTTTCGTAAGAAAATATCTTTGTTACATACATGCATACGTATCGATACAACGAAATCTGTAGGAGTGAATTTTAATGATCCATACTTAATGTTATAAATGATAAAGCCTTTATCTGTCTTTTATTTTCTATTCACGGGTTAACCACTATAGATCCAAGTTCAAGCTAAGGCTATTCTTTTAAATTATTCCTTCAAGGTCTATAATAGAAGATGAAAGATTGTTTGACAATTGTAAGTATTCTAAACTCACGAAGTCGCTGGCAAACAGCTAGTTGTTCATAAAGCCTTTGAATTCTTCATTCATATTTTAAGAACTTCTTAAAGTCAGCTGTTATTTAAAGAAATCTGGTGTAATATCATATTTCTTATGTATTCTGTCAGTTTTATTTTCTTTGAATTATTATTAACATTTTTTCCATGTAATAGGTAGTATAACTTTCCAAGTGCTAGTGCCTGGTTCTATTAAAGAATTCCTGGATTTTCTACAGAGCAGTACGTAAAAGGAAAGCTTTTGCTTCTCTCAGTATGAATATAACCTATTCCTGCTGTACATTGGTGCTCGTCAATGGGGTTTCCGGACTATAGGCAGTGGTAATCGGTAAACTTACTCACACAAGAGGTGTAGGCAACCCAGCCTCAACACAACACACCACTACAATCTTTAGTGTCTATAGGCGATATCGGTTTCTTACCGTTGTGAAATCCGTTTGTTTGTTTATTTTTTATGTCATTAAATATATAAACATTGTTCAAATTGTTACAAAAGGTAAACTAGTTAACTTGTTGGACACTCGACACTCTCTGCCTACCATTTAAGGGACTTGGCATAAAGATATGTATGTATGTAAACTCGCTAAATCACTCTTTGACTAATTTTATACGTTCTCTTACTTTTTACGTTTATGTGTATCAGCAGAGATTAGTCAGTTCGTCTTTGATACTACTTAGATTTTATATTGTCACTAGCCGACATGGCGTTTCGTATCGCTTGACATTAACAGCAAGTAAGAGTTTGTGTGAAGTAAAATTAATTTGCCCATTTTCCTTTATTTACATTATAACTATACATCAAACAACATAATTCATAAAATCTGTTAAGAAAAATTTGTAATGGTCGCGGAGCTGGGAGGTGGTAACTTTAGGTAGGGTTGTCACATGTAAAGAACGTGACAATTTATATTGATTCCCAAGCTCTTCCTATATTCGTGTTTTGGTCGCGGAGGTGGGTGGTGGGAACGTCAGTTAGGCTTGTGACATTCTGTGTCGTTTGGAGGATTATTTGCCACAACAGTTAAACTGCTTACGCGGAATTAGCAAAATAAAGGCTTATTTTACATCTGTTATGTGTTATGTTCCGTTACATTCAGAACACTGAAACCTATAAATACCTGACTTATCTTTATTGTCCAATTTGTCCTTACCATTACAAATTTTTCTTAACGGATTACGTGTTTTAAGAGCAACGTGTATATGATTGGACTTTAGAGAGCGTTTAATTTTTTTGGGAAATTTGTTCCTCGTAAGTGAAACTAGATTTGAACCAAATATTGATTGTGACAATTCATATTGTTTCCCAAGCTCTTCTTATATTCGTGTTCTGGTGGCAGAGGTGGGAGGTGGGAACTTTAGGTACTTTAGGGTTGTCACATGTAAAGAACGTGACAATTTATATTGTTTCCCGAGCTCTTCCTATATTCGTGTTCTGGTCGTGGAGGTGGGTGGTGGGAACGTCAGTTAGGCTTGTCACATTCTGTGTCGTTTGGAGGATTATTTGCCATAACAGTTACACTGCTTACGCGGAATTAGCAAAATAAAGGCTTATTTTACATCTGTTATAATGGATTTCCGCAAAGTAACGCCTGATTCAATAAAATAGCCGAAACGTTTCTCAAAATTTGGGTGGTGCTTTAGCTGTTATCCTGTATATTATAATATAAAGTGATATATCTGTGTATAGTGATAGTGTGTAAGTAACGAAGTATCTATGTAATAGATATCCGTTAGTTTGTTTGGACTTTAAACTTGATAATACTGCTCGTGATCAATTTGACAAATAAGGCGCCATTTTAACTGATTAGTAGTGATGTGCTTATAAATGATGTCTGTCATTCTGTTACGTTTACGAACCGAAAAAGGAAACCATTTAACGAAAATATCGCACTACAATTGAACACTTGTCTTAGATTATTACTGTTTTATTCATAAAAAGTAGTTAAATAACCTCCTAAACATTGCTTAACTAATCATTTGATTAAGCCTTAAACATTGTTTAAAAATTTGTTGTTCAAAAGTACATTTTGACAATGCTTAGTTAAATACTGTTTAACTTGGTAGGTTTTAGTAGAAATGTGGCTGTATGCGTATTTCTTTTGCTAAAAGTGAATTAAACAATAATTGTCATCCGTTGTCAACGTCGTTGTTTCTGAATACGGATACGGTGTCGGACATCTATAACCTCTTGTTAAAGAGTATTTATATTCCTTGTCTCTATTTATCTACCTGCTAATGTGCTGGTCACTGGCTGGGCCTGGGCTTTGTAACTTGTTGGCGTATTTTAAAAAATGTGATGTTAAAGTTCAGTACTACTCGTATTGTACTACAATAAAATTAAATTTATTAGAGTAATAAAAGTTGATGCAACATAGTCACAAAACGTTTGAACTGATACACTACATTTCAAAAATAATGTTTTTAATGCATCTACATTATGTTACTAAGCTAAATATAAAATGATATCATTTCTGTAATATTTCCCCCCGTGTTGGTTCGAGTTCTTTTGTAGAAAAGACCATCTACCTTCCTGTTAGCGCGTAAAAAGCGAGCATAGGCTTGCCGTCACTAGCACCGTGACAACTGACTAGGAGGAGAGTTTCGCAGCGACTCACCCGGATTGATTACCACCGCCGTACCTATTCCTGCCGCCATAACGTCAGCGCTTGCTGTTGAATTGTTCCTGTTCGCTGAATAAAGTAGCCCGTAAACTTACTTTTGCTCGGGGCTTAACATCCCAGCCTTATGTTGGAAACTCACTATTGCCACCTTTGGTGTCTCTAGGCGGCGTGAAATTCTTACCATCAGAAAATCTGTCTACTTTTTTGCTTCCAATATAAAAAAAATGCTCTGGAAAACTATTCGTTTCTTCATAGGAGTCATTAGCCATCTCCATAATAAAACATATATTATAGTCTTATATTGTTCCAAAATCCAACATATCCCGTCCAAATTAGTCCAAACTTCAATGCGTGTATTATAGAAAATTCATAAGAATACACAAATAAGACATATTAAATGGCTATTTGTTGCATTTTGTCATTGCATATAAAATCAGCTGTTTGAAATGTAGTCAGCCATTTTGTTAAGGTTTTAAACAAGGGTCCGAGGTTGTTTAAAGTAACAGCTATTTAAGAGTATATTTAAACAAATGATTAACTCTAAATAGCGTTTATGAATAAACTTTTTTTTAACCATTATTTAAATATTTGGTGATGAAAAGTTAAACAAAAAAAAAGTATCTTCACGCCCATATCCCCGAAGAGGTAGGCAGAGGTACAATCAAGGCACCCACGACTAGCCGGAAGACACTAAGTCCCACAATGTGATAGGTGGCAAGCCTATCGCCAACCGGGCACATTTCCAATCCCGACCAACATTTTTTTATTAGAAAATTGGAAAAATCCAATTTTCTTTATGTTGGCCGACCCGGGATTCGAACCCGGGACCTCATGCAGTCAAGTCTAACACCCGGACCGCTAGACCACAGAGGCGAGAGGAAAGTTAAACAACGTTTATGAATAAGCCTGTTAAGAACTATTCTTATTTTTTAAAGGAAGAAACACTTGTACATATCACTTGTATTTTTTTTGTAAATAGTCTACCGGTTTTGTTTATAAAATTATCATCAGCGCTAAATTATTTTTATTTTGTATTTCACTTATTATTATTTTTTTAAGTTAAATAAATATTTGAAAACCAAAACGTGGTAGAATAGGTTGGTATGCTTAAATATCCTAGTAACAACTTTCTAACATAAATAATTTTCATTTTCATTTTTTTCATTTTCAAAACCTAGGCTACAAAACAATTTTGTTTATGTTTTTTAGTAGGTTAAGTTTTAGCCCTGATTGCACCTACTGTTATAAGCGAAACCGGTAGGCTATTTATAAAACAATAAATTATAAGTCATGTATAAAACAGAACAAGTGTTTCTTCATTTAAAACTATGATATATTTGGAAGTTTTAGCAAGCGTCCATGAAAAGCATCAAATATATTAAGAAGTAATTTTTAATTACTTTATATACAAGGTCCTTCCAAAACCGGTGTTCAATTTTTGGCCTGTTTTCAGCACATGTAATAATAGGTATCCGTACGAAAAATAAAGTGATTTTTTATTTAACTTAGCGCTTATAATTACCTTGAATTAATTTAATAAAATGAAAAGGTCGTTGAATTACCGGTTCGCCTTGCTTATAATGTATGAAATAATAAGTTTATTTCCTAGGAATGTACAAATGTTTCGGAGCCTTTTTTATTTTAGGTCCAATAAATAACTTTAATCTGTATAGATGCGTAAGTCATATGAAAAGAAAGCCATTTTAATCACATTATTTATCATGTGGATATATTTTATCAGAACACTTTTAGTTATATTTCTTGTTTTTTTGCAAAGTTGTTATATCGTTGTATTATCATCTAGGGATCCACCGTCGTACCTATGTGTGTCGCCATTGTTTATTTATTTATTATTTATTGTGCAACATGAATACTAACATGAAAAAAAATAAAAAAAATATAAACAACATTTACAAAGTGCGGTCGATTGATTTTAGCAACTACAAATCGCTAAAATTAATATCTGCCAGACAAACAGGAGAAGCAAAAAGTTAAAGATTTACAAAATAAAATTAAAAATAAGAAAACAAATTTTGTACGTTACAAAATTAGAAAAAGTAAGTAAATATAATTTAAGCAAAAATTAAATAACATATTTTACTAATAAATACATTATATGAGTGTATTTATCATATCTTAAAACATATATATTTACAAAGTAATACTAGAAATATGAAAACATAAATATATGCATACATACACAAATACATACATACATACTTAATATAACATACAATACTAATCATCTAACGTATCCATGAAATCATCATTGACAAGAGCAACAAATTAATACTAAAGACTGGACAAAATAAATATTGTTAAGTTGTTAAGCAATGAAACAATTTTTGACAAGTTTTTTGAAACTCCATAATAACAGTGTCATGTACGTGTCTGCAGGGTAAGTAATCGATAGATGTAATAAACGTGAAAATAAAACCACAAGAATCATGACCTGTCTTTCTAAAAAGAACCATTAAAATCGGTTGACAATTGACGGAGTAACCGCGTAACAAACGTACACTATAAAATAATCAAAAACATGCAGTCAAATTGAGAACCTCCTCTTTTTTCTTTTTTCTCTGTTAAAAATAAAATCTATTTTATTTAGAGGCCACGGTTGTTTCTTATCATCGGGAGACCCAAGAAGTATGTGCTTTTCCTGCAGCGTATCACAAATACGATAGTTATATTGAAGTGAAAACTTCTTTAGCGGTGTTGTGCAATTTTTGGAATGAGTAAAAACTTCTAAACTCGTGTCAGGACACGTGACCTGATTCGTAAGACGGCGCAGGGCGCTTGCGCGAATGTTCGTGTTGTAATGTTGGTGTACGGTAGCGCAATAAATGAATGTTGTATTCTCCCACATAAATGATAGTACTTCCGTACTGATAATAAAAGCAATTCCGTGCAAAATTATTCCCTAACCATTCCAAAATATCAAAAATGCACAACGTTAATATTCAAGTTTTCACTTCTGCCGGCACTCCCGGAGTGGAACCTGTTTATTTTCAAACATTTATATTTATCAATCAAAACATCAATGCATCTTTACATACTTAAATCATAATTTTCACAAAATATTAAATATTTTTTACTAAATTTTCTTTCACATATTTTTACTGAGTTAAATGATTCTTACGAAATCTATTGTCTAGTTACCCCAATTAGGTATTTGTAAATAAAATTTTAAAACTAACAATTATCGAAAAAACTCGAAGTTAAAAACCAACCACTAGCTAATGCAGGTCAAGTGTAAATTAAAAGTTATGGACATTGACCATTAATGGTCAGTTCCAATAAGCTATTTAGGATAAGAGATTTAATAAACTTCAGATCGTTTACAGGCAACCACTGTTATTTTTCATTGATTTACAAAAATAAATAGCAATAAAGCTCTGGTATCTCTATCTCTGACCGAAAATTGGTTAAAAAAACGGATCAAGTTGAAGGTTACTCGTAACTAATATTTAGAAACTTTTTATTTGTATTCACATCACTATTAGTGATTCTCGATTATAACTCTGAACTTATTAATTGCAAAGCATTATCGACTTTATCTGAAGGCGGTAAGATAAAAAATGTAATTAGTATCGGTAATTTTACAACATGACTAATTAAGACACTCCGTCACTCGTACAATTATATATTTTATTGCGAATACTACACAGCTAATTTATCTAAAGCAAAGGGTCTTCTTATAGTGGCCACTATGTTCTTGTTTCTTTGATACACAGTTTGATATCGTTACACATAGTGAGGAGTTGCCTCGTTCGCAGGTATACTTTTATCATTTAATAAAATAGTTTCTCAAATAAATACAACAATATAGTGGTTGAAACGATAACATTAATACTAAGAAGTGGTTTAAATAAGTACCCACGTTCACGAGTTTGTGCAAAATAATAATGACAATATTAGTAATGGTAGTAATAATAGTTAATAAAGTCTTTGTTATTAACTATATCATTAAAATTATACACATTATTACATTAACAAGACCTACTCGTATAAGATGGTTTTGTAGGTATCAAGCGATCCCTTCCAAACGACAAATGTTTAGCTATTTAACTTTTAGCTATTTGACTTGTTGTTAGATAAAGCTTACTATAGTGTAATTTATTTGCAGAAAAGTTTAATAGGAAATTATTTTTCTTAAAACTAATTTCATAGCAAATAATATATTCCTGGTTGCTGAGGAGTTTGTTTCGCCGTTTCTTCTCCTGACTGGCTAGGCTTGGAAACGGTGGTAGCTTATGGTACCTAGTTAGGGTTAAACCTAATTATAATTATTTTTTTCTTTTAAAATAGCAAAACGTAATATGTTATGAATCTTAATAATAAATTTGTATAATTGTAAAGATATTTGCACACATAACGTGGTAAAACACATTCATTCGACATTTTCAGCACATAAATAAATATCATTTTTCAAATGATTAAACTAGTTATAACTATAAATAATTGTCTTAAAAGCTAAAGTGTATGTTATTAAATAATATTTTTTTTATAAATATTAAAATATTAGCTGTTACCTGCGGCTTCGCCCGCGTTTTCGCAGGAACCTGTTGTGCGATTGGGATTAAAAGTAGCCTATATGTTAGTCCAGGTCACGATCTATCTGTATTCCAAATTTCAGACAAATCCATTCAGCCATTCAAGCGTGAAAGAGTAACAAACATACACATCCTTACAAACTTTCGCATTTTTAATATTAGTAGGATTTGCACACCAAAATATGGTAGAATACAATGATATATTTAAATGTTTTTGTAACATCTCATTTACACACATATCCCGCAAATAAATAATTTTCTTTCTTTCTTAGAAATCCCATCAAATTACGGAGAAGGTTTAAAATTGACAAATAATGATTCTAATGTTCCAAATAATTTATTTTAAATATATGTTACGCAATAAAATAGATACCAGAATAAATTTAATTCAATGAGATGTTATTAAATGTACGTAGATAGACATTTACCTTCATGAGATGTTAACATATAGGTATTTTACGTTGTTGTAACATATTTACTTGCAATAGGTTCATCTTACGAACCTTGTAAATATCTTAATGTTTTTCACTCCTTTTAATATTGGACGCCACTGTAACGTAGTGGGGATGGCTTAGCTACCAGCTACCATGTTAACAGAAAATAACAAACAAACAAACAGTCAAACTAAATGTTTGACTGGGAGGTAATTCTAATTGTGAAAAGAGTTAAAAATAAAACTTAAATAAGATAACACTATAATAAAAAAAATCAAAGCATCTTCACACCCGTATCCCCGAAGGCGTTGGCAGAGGCACAACCAGGCCACCCACGACTGTGATAGGTGGCAAGCCTATCGCCAACCAGGCACAGTTCCAATCCCGAGCAATATTTTTTTATTAGAACATTGGAAAAATCCAATTTTCGTTTTTGTTGCCCGACCCGGGATTCGAACCTCATGCAGTCAAGTCCAACAACTGAACCGCTAGACCACAGAGGCGACTAAATAAATATATAATAATAAAAAAAGTCTTTATTAGTCTGTGCACTTCACTTTTTGTTAAAGTTATCCCCACTACTTTACATTGTTTCAAAACAAATAAGACAAAGCAAACTTATCAGAAAACTCCATGACGTTTCGCAAAATCAGTCAAGCCCTCTTTGTAAATTGGACGTAGTTAAGCAGAAAGGACCCAACCCACATGAAGAGCAAAATTGAGAGAAACATACTAAAGAGGTCGTAAAGCTTATAATACTTTCGTTCAGTAAAAGATTTCATAGATAAACAAAGCTATGACATTTGGATAATCATTAGATACCAACCCAAACCAAAAATACCAAAAATCAATTATCTATTTAGATGAGGATTGGGTCCTTTCTGCTTAACTACGTCCAATTGATTATCTAAAATTGTGGACTAGTAAATTCACATTATGTACCATTGAATTTAAGAGTACGTTAAAGATAGAGTATTAAAAAAATTGCTCAGTAACTAAAACTGGGTGGTAATTTTAAGCTGTCTGTGTCTGAATTTTTCTGTTTTTTTAATATATTGGAAGGCAAACAAGCAGACGGATTTCCTGATGGTAAGAAATTCATGCTACCTAGAGACCCCAAAGGTGGTAATGGTGCTTTACCAACCTTAGGCCGGGATGTTAGGCCTCGAGCAAAGTAAGTTTACCGGCTACCTTATCCTCCGAACCGGTACTTGTTAACGGCAAGCGCTGACATAATGGCAGCAGGAATAGGTAAGGCGGTGGTACTAATCCGAACAAGAGACTCTACCACCTAGTCAGATGACACGGTGTTAGTGACGGTAAGCCTATGCTCGCCTTTTACGAGCTGCCTGGCACCGGAAGAAAGATGGTCTATTCTAGAAAGGTGCCCGAACCAACAAGGGGACAGTAGGTAGGTTGTAGGTTTATCCCATTTGTGAAAGCGATTCCCTCGGGAGAGGGCTAAAAATAAAAAGGTAAATTGGGATTTAATTCGGTAATACAATACAATACAATACAATAACTCTTTATTGTGCACCAAATACAGAGAAATTACAAATACATCAAATAAAGCTTAAATTATAAGATACACAAAGGCGGCCTTATCGCCAAGTCAGCGATCTCTTCCAGGCAACCTTTAAGTAAGGAACAGGATTTAGCAGAATATTGTGTAATGGTGCTCTTAAAAATATAAAAATGCATCTACTAATATACAAAATAAATCATCCTAAAAGCAGAAGCCTGTTTTAATTATAGGTATTAGAATTTAGAACAAGCAATAAAAGTATTAATCACAGCGAACGTAGAAAGTGACGCTTTAACATTCTTTTAAAAATATTAATATTTGGAGCTCTCCTGATATCTACGGGAAGAGAATTCCAAAGTCTCACTGCTTGCGAGGTAAAAGAACGGCTATAGTAACAAGTTTTACGAGAGGGAACTTGAAGAGTATAATTATCATTCGGCCTGAGGAATTTTACCTCACTGTTACACAACTTAAATCTCTTCTTTAAATAAATAAATACATAATCCGTCTCGTTGTTCGATTGGATAGACATTTTTGTAATAAACATTTAGGTTTCTGCATATCCGGGTCTGGGTGTTTATTAAATTTATTCTGGTATTTATTTAAGTATTTATACGTATTAGTATCGTTGACTAGCACCAAGCACATAATTTGCTTACTTTTGGTAACTTGTCTAGGGATATTTAAACTCAGTTTAAATGTTCCAACTTACCACTATTAACTCTTACCATAACTTATTTTTTTGTAACTTACTTTCGTAGTTTGAAACCCGGAATAAGCAGAATACCGAAACATGATAATAGTAATTATAATATTGTTAGAATAATATTGCCCTACGTTTTCATTTTCCCGAAGTAACGTTTCTAAAGTTGCATTTTTTTGGGGAAAATATTTGGTGTTGGTATCCCTACGTAGTGGTCTGTTTACATTAGGATCCACCGTCTATAAGTAATAACTAAATACTAAACCCTAAATCCCTAAATATCCCTGGACAAATTGAACCTAACCCCAAAGTAAGCAAATTAAATGCTTGTGTTATGGGTCAATGAATCTACTAATACATAGAAATACTTAAATAGATACCAGAATATATTTAATAAACACCCAGACCCGGAAATGCAGACATCTAAATGTTCATCACACAAATGCCTGCCCCCGTCGGGAATCGAACCCGAGCCTCGCGGTTTGTCGATGTAGTTAGGCGTGTACACTAACCACTCGACCAACGAGGCGGTCTAAACCTTGGAAAAGTAAAGTAAATTTAGTTATCTTAAATTCATTCCCATTTAAATGCAGTTTTCAAGTCTTACGTTATAGTAAATTTCAACTGCCCTAACTTAAAAACTGGAAACACGATAATAATAGGAATCACTGTTATAACAAATGTAAAGAACCGTGCAAAATATTTCTCAAGCTATTCCTGGTTTAATTTTGTTTTAAATTACTATTATTTACAACACATATTTTGTGTTATCATTTTTATCTATTAGTGGTTCATAGTTCATATAATATATACACAAACATTTTTTTCCTGATCAATTAAGCTCCTTTGCAGAATAGACCATCTGCCTTCCTGTAACAGGCAGCGCGTGAAATGCGAGCATAGGCTCACCGTCACTAACAACGTACATCTGACTAGGTGGAAGAGTTTCGTAGCGATTCGCCCGGATTGGTACCATCGTCTTAATGTCAGCGCTTGCCGTTGACGTGTACGTGTCGGTTCGGAGGGTAAGGTAGCCGCTAGCCTTTTGCGCGAGGCCTAACATCTTGAATACATGTTGGCAACGCACCATCACCATCTTTGGCGTCTCCAGGTGGCGTAAATTTCTTACCATCAGGAAACCTGTTTGCTTCTTTGCCTTCCAATATCATAAAAAAAGTAAAATAAAATATAAAAATAAATATATTGTAAAAATCCTCTTCTGAGCAGATAAGTAGCAAAATAAATCTAAATATTCTTATGTCAAAGTTGTATTTACCTATGAAATGTGTATTTATTAGGATTGTAACGTTTTGTAACATCACAAGCGCTTACAGAACACGACATCGTAATTGCCTTTATATTTTATTCCAGTTAAATAGTAAGATTATGAAAATAATTCACAAAATTCACAGCGATGCACTATGACAGGAACACTATGAGCTCTTACTCGCGTAAATATTGGCACATAGGTACCTGACTCTCTCTCTCTGTTCCTCTAAGGCAATTTGTACCTGATAAGGACTTCTCTCTCCCACGCTTTGTTGATCTTGTACATACTAAATCTATGGGTGGAACAAAGTTTGCCGAAACAGCTAGTTCTATATGTAATGGGATTATGCTATTCAGCTTCTCACCTTTGCCACAAACGTCAAGTCGCAGTAGCCTTAAACACATGACGCAAAGTCCGCAAAGAACAATGCCCATGATTGACCTGAGAAATAGTTGTCGTGAATAATGATGTAATGTGTCTCAAAAACTTCTGATTTTCTGTTATTATAAAATTACTCATTACTTTTTTTTACTGAGTTTAAAAATGGATGTTTTTAATTTGAAAGTCTAGAAAATAATATTCAAAATGTTTTATGAAATGGGCACATTAAACAACAGCTGTGATTGTCTGTGGTCAAAGTGTTTAAAATGTTCTGTTTCACGATTATTGTTACCCATTACTGCCACTACGAACTGTTTTTATAATAGTGATTAATGATTAGTAATACATCAAAGAAGCTTAAACGTAATATATAAGTAAAAATACGAATAATTGAACTCCAAATACTTATTTTCAGTTGTATACCAAAAGAATTATAATTAAAAAATCATAACACAGAGAAAAATATTCTGTGTGAAAGTGATTTATAGTTTTGACAGTGCTGTCACATCGTGTCATGCGAGATTAGTTTGACACTTTTGATAGACTCAGATGACGTTACTTTGCAATTTAAAGTTTCTCATGTCCTTTGGCTTCGTCTACACCAAAGAGTAAAATAACTGTCCATAAAGGTGATCTCCACTGTGCGTTCTCAGATTTTTTATTTCTTATATTTTTGCATTTCTCACGAAATCCGATACACTCTACTGACGATTGATTATGGCTTGTGTCACACGGATACTGATCTGATCATTGCTTTTCGATTGGATTCGAAAAGTCATTTTATGTAACCTCAAAAAACATACAACCTCAATAGATTTTCTTTCCGACTTAAATAAGACAAAATAAATTAATATTCATTTAAAGTAAACAATATTATGTTGAAAAATAGAAGTGATTCGTATACAACTCGTAAATAAAAAACCATTTGACAGGTTATTCAATGTATGAATGATAGGCATTGTTCTTTCTTTTGGTTCAGCACTAAAATTAGTAGACGAGCAGGTCTACTGCAACCGTTTTTGACCTGTGAAAATGCTAACGGACATCCACCACTCCTGGAAAAAGTGGCATGTTATATCAGACTGCAACCAACTGAAACCATATGGTGTCCAAACCTTTGCCAGGAACTTGAGAGAACATTTGGCCCAGCAGCGCTGGATCTTGCGACGAACGCAACCCAATCAAATAGGGGCCGGAAATCATCTGAAATTGTGAACGAGGACACGGCACGTACTATTTTGTAATCTCAGTCGCAACATGTAGTACCTATGTGTTGCGATCCTATGATGGGATTACCTAGATGACAAACCGTCAAGCCCAACCCATGCGAATCTTCTCATGTTCCCCTTGGCCATAGAAGGGTACCGAGGAGAAGCCGTTCTGGTCCAATTAGATTTCGCGTATCCACAAAAAACCACCTGGCACTCAGCCCTCTATGACAAGTCTTGGACCCTTGGGGGAAGTGCTTTCAAACCAACATAAACTAAGGCAACCTCCTTATGAAAAAACTTGTATAGTTGATATTTTACATCGTCGGCGTTTGGTAAAACTTCCTAATATTCATATTTTTAAATGAAAAACTCTCATATTGATTTACGTATCACTTTTAATTTATTATTTTATAAATAGTCTACCGATTTTGCTTATCAACCACTATCTACCCACTACAAAATAATTTATGTTCACAAATTCAAAATATCGTTTAGTCGTTTAGTAAGTGAGTTTTAGCCCAGATGATGCTGTTATAAGCGAAATCAGTAGGCTAAAATATTTTATAAAATAATAAATTATAAGGGATACGTAAAACAGTACAAGTATTTCTTCATTTATAAATCTAAAAAGAAAGTTGAGAGGTGTCAAGGGACATCCGAATGGAACGAAGTATATATGTTTATTATTTATTATGTACAAAAAACCTGTATACACTCAACAAAAATGATAAATGCGGAATAGAAATGAAAATTTCTGGCTTGCTTTCTATAAGAGAAAGAGAGACAGAGAGACAGACAGAGAAACATGAGCACGTTCACAGTCTACGGCAAAAAGTGTCGTTACAACTTTTCGTGAGATTTTTTTCCGTCTAGCCCCCTTTCATAACGCGCGATAAGGAACTTCGTTCCAAAAATTGTGATGTTTTGTCGAGATTTGCCAAGTGTTAGGATTTGTTTTAATATGCTCGCTCATCACATTGACAAAAGGGTTCTCTTTTAAATTTATTTGCAGTTTCAAAATTAATTACAATTACTCTCCTAGAAAGACATACTTTGCGCTGGTATTATATTGCCTTGTTTTGTAGGATAATAAATTGTGCATTTGGTATCTAAAAAAAAATATAATGTCAATATTATTTATTATAACATAAAATGTGTTGATAATTAAGATAAAATCATTCGTTGTAGGATCATTGTTTTAGTTTTTATTATATTAATGATAGTATGATAAAGATATTCTTTCTATTTTTTTTAAATTAAAATATTGATGACGTAAATAGTTTTTGCAGTCATAGCGTCAGTTTTTGCTATAAGTATTAAGGCTTAAAAGTGCATATTGAGATTCATTAGAATAATAAAAGAGATGGGATGGTTCTCAACTTGGGTTCAAGCTACACTTTTTGTGATGTTCCATAGCATTTCATCAAACCAATTTCCTAAAATAATTTGTGAGGCGGCTAGCGAGCCAGTCAAAGTACTGTCAAATAGCAATCATACTTTCTAGTTCCTAGGAGTTGTTTTTCTTTTTCACCTCTTCTTCTTTCTCACCAACGTTTTTGGTAGCTATTGTCGACTTTCTAATAGCCAGAAAATACTGATTATTATTCAATCAACAATTATTCAATCGCCTCTGCGGGCTAGCGGTCGGACTTGACTTTTTGTGGTCCCGGGTTCGATTCCCAGGTCAGGCAACGAAAAAATAAGGAAACATATATTTTCAATTCTTTGTTAAAAAAAAATTTGTCGCCTCTGTGGTCTAGCGGTTCAGTTGTTGGACTTGAATGCATGAGGTCCCGGGTTCGAATCCCGGGTCGGGCAACGAAAAGAAAATTGGGTTTTACCAATTTTGTAATAAAAAAAATGTTGTTCGGGAGAGGATATGTGCCCGATTGGCGATAGGCTTGCCACCTATCACATTGTGGGACTTAGTATCTTCGGCTAGCCGTGGGTGCCCTGGTTGTGCCTCTGCCTACCACTTCGGGGGTATGGGCGTGAAGATACTTTTTTTTTTTGATAAAAAAATAATAATATGTGTGATGAACATTTAGATGTCTGCATTTCTGGGTCTGGTTGCTTATTAGATTTATTCTGGTAGCTATTTAAGTGTTTCTATGTAATAGTATCGTTGACTAACACCCATAACACAACAAGCATATAATTTGCTTACTTTGGGGTAAGATTCAATTAGTCTTACTTTTCCACGTATATTTACTTATTATTATATGTGATTATGACTTTTTGTTGTAATTCCTAATTCATTATGGTTTCAGAAAATATGGCGGATAAAATAATATACCTGCGGATGTTGGTCTACACTCTGACCATTGGTATGCATGTGTCAAATATAGCATATATAGCAGTTACAATTGGACAAAAATACGTCGATGTGAATGATCCAAAGATTCTAAACTTAAAGGGTCTTCAAGCAAGATTTTTGACTTGTTGGACATTTGTAAGTAATTTTTAATTATTTTATCTCATCCGGCAGAATAATGAACAAACCATCATAACATAGAAGCAATCACTAGAAAGCCAATTCATATGTAAGATTCTGATCAGATGTCACAATGTTTGTTACCGTACTCCTCCGAAACGGCTTCACCGATTTTCCCAAATTTTATATGCATATTCAGTAGGTCTGAGAATCGGCTACTATCAATTTTTCATAACCCTAAGTAATAAGGATAAGTCACCCCAATTATCGACTAAAATCTCATTAAAAAATAGCAAAACAACGTCTGTCGGGTCAGCTAGTAGTAATATATAAAAATCCCAGGAAAATTACACAAATTGAATCCAACTGCAAAATGAGTAAATTGTGTGTGTGTGTGTGTGTTTTAGTATTCGATACCAGTATACAGAAATACTTAAATATGCATTGAAATAAATATACACAGCACAACCAAACCAGAAATACAGACATCTTGATGTTCATCATACAAATGCCTGCCCCCGTCGGGAATCAAAAACGAGCTTCGCAGCATGATGATGACGTTAGGCGTTTATGCTAACCCCTCGACTAAAGAAGCTGAAAAAGATATTATGAAGTTTTTGAACTAAACTAGATTTCTAGATCAACATTTTCAATGTTTTTTTAAGGTAAACTCCGTTACTGTTCCACAATACGTACTATTTAACATTTGATGTTATACTTTAACCAACCGGTTTCACCATTAACAGCATCAACAGGGCTTTATAACTAAGTATAACTAACAACTTAAAAAGCTTTGATGATGCTGTGAAAAATGAAACCGGTTGGCTAAAGTATAACATCAAATGTTAAATAAAGTAACAAATGGAAAAGTACAAGAGTTTACCTTAAAAAGGGTGTATACTATGGAATTCCGCAAAGTACCGAAGATGAAAGTTTAGCTTCCAGTCTCAATCTATTTATTTTTTCCCTTATTGTTCCCGGTCTCTTATATAGATTGGACCATCTGCCTTCCAGCCAAGTAGCTCATAAGAGGCGAGCAAATGTACCTGCTACCTACCTGTTACTGCTGCTACCTGTACCTTGCTACAACTCGTCCAGATAGGGATCCACCACGTATTCTTGCCGCCATAGTGACATTGTCATGTTCCGATCCGGAAGGTAGAGTAGCCAGTAAGCGTGCACAATAATTGGCCAAAAATCTCAGCCAAAAGACAGCGACGCGCCTACAACATCTATGGTGTCTATAAGCCACGGATAGCTCTTACCGTAAGGAGAGTCATCTGCTTGTTCACTGTCTTATCACATAAAATAAATAAATAAATATGTATCTTAACAGCCACAGCTTCTAAGAGGTAGAGGGATAACCAGGGCGTAACCGAATAACTAAAGATTGTCCTACAACGGGATAGGCGGCACCAACCAACGGAGCATATCCAATCCCGGGCATCGTTATTTTTATAAGGGGATGAAAAAAACTCATTTTATATCCATTCAAAAATTATGATGCCACATACAGACAAACTCATAACACCTATCATTTTCCGTCTGTTGTTAAGAAAGTCAACTCTTCTACTAAGCTTATTAAAACACTCACTTGCGAGCTGAAGTGTATAAGTTCAAAAGGAGCAAACAATGGTGTTTTAAATCTGGTTGTTTTTAATGGATCATCTCATGGACAAGATCAGGACAATGAATATTATTACTTGCTAAATAAATAACAATACTTCATTGCAGTTTCTCCATATCGTCCACGCTTTCGCTGGTTTGACTTGCGATTATCTTACATTGAAGAATTCCGGTGATAGGAACTACAGACTCCCGAAATACTTACGAGGATTCAGGAACACGTTGTTTAGTACTGTCGTGTGGCCTTCCACTTGGGTATGATCTGTATTTAATATGATTACTTTAAACAATTAAGCTGTTAAATTTGAAATTGAAAGAACGAAAAACGTCTTAATGTCAAGCCAATAAAAAATGCGAAATACCCTTAAACGGATATTTGAGATGTTTGAAGGAAATTGCATATAAACTTCGATTTGAGGTGAAAGGGAAAGAGGAGGAGAAATGTTTAAAGGCCACAACTATCTTTTAATCTATCATTAAGACACTATATCCCACACATAAATGTGACTTAATGTCATATAAAATTCAACCCTTAATTTACGATATATAAAATAATAATAAATACCCCTAGACAAATTGCACAAACCTAACTCCAAAGTAAGCAAATCAAGTGTATGCTTGTGATAGTCAACGAAAATAGTAGAAACCTACATCCAATAAATCGAATATCGGAAATCGAACCTAAGTCTTGCTTTACTAGGTATCAAAGCCGTATCTTGAATTTTCTATGTTGATCAGATGTTACTTCGTAATGCAACTATCATAAACAAAAATAGTATTTTGAATGACTCGAAGGGGTCAAATGTTTGACTTTGCTGTGCAATATCGTAGAGAAGCACCTCGATGTGGGCCAGGAGATTTTACTTTGTTTTATGGATCTTGAAAAAGCGTTTGATAGGGTTGTACGTAAGGAACTTTGGAACATTTTGCCAGATCGTGGGATAGACGGGTCCCTGTTACGTGCTGTGCTGTCTATGTATTTAGTTTATAAAGTAAATAAGCGGGTAGATGGTAGCTACATATCGCCTTGGTTTGATGTTAAAATTGGCGTCAAGCAGGGTAGTGTGTTGTCAGTAAACTTGTTTATCTTCCAGTTAGACAAATGCTTTCTATGCTTAAGATCTCTCAATGTGAGATTGCGAATGGGTAACCAAGTGGTTAATTGTTTGCCTTATGCATATGACGCTGTACTTTTGGGCTCCATACCATCTGAGCTGTAAACAGTGGTCACAGTTATGGAAGGTATTTGTAGAGAAAGATACGATGATAGATAAGATAAGATGATCGTATTTGACGAGAGGTATACAGAACACATGTAATAGTTTTAGTTGATGATGTAGTGCTCGAACAAGTGAATGCAATTGTTTAACTTAAAAACGAGAGTATATACAGGGAATAGTGTAAATGAAGATCTGGATAAGAATTTTAGTTGAGGTGCTAGACCTGCTTTGAATAATTCTGTGCTTATTCCGAAGTTTTCGTATTGAAGCGAGAGTTGGGTATGTCAGAAAAACCATGAGAGTAAGATAAATGCGGTCAAAATGAGAGCGCTACCTAAAATCTGTGCTGTAACACTTGATGGCTGCATTCGTAATAGTGAGATTCGAGAAAGAGTGGTATTGAAAGACTAAGTGTTGGTGCTAAAATAAGAAAGGGCATGCCGCTGCTTCGGTCATACGGAAAGAATGACAGGTGAAAAATTTAAATTGGTCGCAAATGTTTTGTTACAAAGTTATGTGGTCCGGGCTCCTTTGTAGAATAGATCATCTGCCTTCCTGCCAGGCAGCTCGTAAAAGGCGAGCATAGGCTTACCGTCACTAACATCGTGACATCCTACTAGGTGTTAGAGTTTCGCAGCGACTCGCCCGGGTTGGTACCACCGCCTTACCTATTCCTGCCACCAATGCTTGCCGATGACGTGTTCAGGTTCGGAGGGTAAGGTAGTCGGTAAACTTACTTTTGCTCGAGGCGTAACATCCCGGTCTCAGGTTCGCAATGCACCATTATCACCTTTGGTGTCTCTAGGCGGCGTGAAATTCTTACCATCAGGAAATCCGTCTGCGTGTTTGTCTTCCATTGTCATAAAAAAATGTCTAAAAAAATATTTTGTTTTCAGGTTGTTTCACTAATATTTTGGTCACTATATCACTACGACAGATCATTGGTATATCCTGATTTTGCGGATATACTCCTCACTTCTACTTCGAATCATATAATGCACACACTGACCGTACCAACAGCGATTCTAGAAATATTGCTACAACCTAGATCTGAACCTAAATCTCATTTGAGGAACCTTGGACTTGTCTTATTTTACTTCGCGTTCTATTTTATTGTGTAAGTATTATTTTAGAATTATTTGTAGGAAAACTGGAAATTTCTAAAAAGTTTCAGCGAAAGAAACTCAACGAGCTTGTTTTTTTAAACCTGTTTTACGAAATATATTATGTTATTGCACTATATAGTATGTAGAGAGATTGTAGTAGGAGCAATTATGAATCCCAAGCTTTTTGTCTTTTAAATATTATTAAATCTTATAAAAACCTAATGGCAAGCCATACAGCCAAAATTTTATAAATATCCTTTTAAATTCAAAGTCGAACATATATTTAAATCTTCTATTTTTCGAAGTCTCTTGACTTTATCAGACATCAGAATTCATTGGTGATTTAAAATTGGTTGTAAGGTTTGGCACTATTGAAAGCGTCTGGTTTTTGAGAGGACGTTTTCTAATATTTACTCAACTGACATATGCACCTGTTTGTAAAATTAGCAGCCTGTCCCAGCTCAGCGCGAGTAGAGAAACATTTATGATATTATAAACATATAAACCTACCTTATGAATCACTTACCACTAATCACTCCCTCTATTAAAAAAAAACCGCATCAAATCCGTTGCGTAGTTTCAAAGATCGAAGTATATGTCTAAAGGGATAGAAATCGGAAAGAGACTTTGTTATACTAAGTGGTTAAGCACAGTTTCATGACAGTTTAAAGGTGTCAGGCAAAAATTACGTGATTTCTAACATTGTTGCGAAGAAAATACGATTAACTGATTAGACAAAATTTGACAAACTTTTATTTAAACTTCTTAACCTGTGTCTCAGTCATGATGAAATAGTTCCAATTTTAACAATTTTCATCCTCCCTTAAAGTCACTTGGATTAATTTTTAAAGAAAAAGTAACCTATGTTTGAACTAGGGTCTTTTACTATATCAAATTCCAACCCCATCCCACTGGTACACTGGTTTAGCCATTAAGTGTAACAGACATACAGACTTTCGCATTTATAGTATTACTTATGGATCCAATTAATCCAATGATTAGTTTCAAAGACTGTTGTAGAAACTTCTAGATATTCTAAGTTTTTTTTAATTTTCAGATTGACCTACACTTACATAGAACGAAAAATCTGGATATACGGGTTCTTCGAAATATGCTACGGAAAAATCTACTACCCAGTACTACCTTTAGGGATATTTTTTTTGGCAGTCCTTATTTATTATGTCCAATGGCCGCTTACTTCTTTCATTTGGTCGAAGACGTTGAAAGAGAAAAAACAGAGATGATTAAGAATGGGAAAGAGAATGTGGAACTATTTAATATTAGGCACAGGGTTATACACTAAAAAGAAAAAAGGGGTATAGAAAAATAGGAAAACGGAAGGATAGGGGTAACTAGCATTATGGCTAGTGCATAAAGGTGGCGTTTGTTTCTATCAGAAGAGATATAACTTTTCATTTAATCTCTCTTTATGTACATACTAGCCAATCCGACGAACTTCGTTTGCTTAGATACTCTATTCCTGTCCAGCAGGACTGTGTGTGTCCTTAGATTTTTATGTGTTCATTTTTCCATTAAGCACTTTTTATATGTGGATACCCTGCAACAAACTATGTACTCACTATATTATATATAATCATAATATATCCCATATCCCCGTAATAGTAGGCAAAGGCACAAACAAGGCACCTACGACTGTTTTCGCCTGACACTAAGTTCCACAATGTGATGGATGGCAAATACAAACCGGGCCCATTTCCAATCCCAGGCAACGTTATTATTTACTAGCTGCCCGCCCTCGCTTCGCTTCGGTTATTCAAGAATAAAAATCCTACCAATATTATAAATGCGAAAGTTTGTAAGTATGTCTGGATGTCGGGATGTCAGTATGGATGGATGCAATAAGCGCGCATGTCTGTGCTACGCTTTAACGATATTTAATTTTGCGCCCGGAGTTCGGTATTCCTAGGCGGGAATGGAACCCGAACCTCAAGAAGTCAAGTTTGACGCCAGAACGCTAGATCACAGAGACGACATATATATAATAATAATAAGCTACATTGTATCTATGAGCACGTGCAGTTACGCTGTATACTATGTGATAGTTCGAGTATGTCTAGTTGGGTTGTAAGCACTATATAATAATTTCCGTATTCCAGAAAATTGACATACGTACGTACCTATGAATATTAGCTGGCCACTATTGAATTTTCCTGTAGTTGAGATTATTGGTGGTGGTTAAGTTGAATATACCATCCATGACTATTCCTTTAAAAATATTACAAGTTAACATGTCTGGTCTAATCTGATATATCTGAAATTGCCCATCTCTGTTCATTTGATTCGACGAAATAAGATACAACTAAAATAAGTTCAACTGGTGCTCAGCGGAATCACCACCATGTTATATTTAAAAACAACTTATTTAAGAGTAACCATCTAAAGTTATTTCTAATATTAACATACATATCGGAGGGCACTGGAGTGCTTGAGCCAAGATGAGCAAAGCCAAGGGCGGAAACATTACCGAACCCTTGTGACTTGGTTTTAGATTATACAAGATAAATTAAATTCTCAGTACGTAATATTATCTGTGATATATTTTTCGCCTTTGTGGTCTAACGGTCAATGTAATTGAAATCATGTAAATGAATATTTGTTTTAATAAAAATAACGTTCCTCGGGATTGGAAGCTACCTAGTTGGAGATAGGCTTGCCACCTATCACATTGTGAGACTTTGTGTCTTCGGCTAGTCGTGGGTGCCCTGGTTTTGCCTCTGCCTACCCCTTCGTGGATATGGACCTGAAGATACTTTTTATTTATTACAAATAATTATTTTCAACTGTATAATTGTAGTAGTTGGACATTGAATTAATACTCAAATATATAAAGAACGCTATTTTCGTCACTATTCCTTTAATTACTAATCATCAAAATACATTTCGTACTTTCTGACGTTCTAGGCCGTCCTACACGACAGAACTTTTACCCTGATACACTAATTTCTGTAGCAAGTTTAGTTTAAGGACATCTGTTCAGTTAGGCACATTTGTTTGTGGTCGAGTTCGAATTTCGCTTCTCGACTTAATTTAAACGATAGAACAGTTTGAAGTTTAACGTACCTAATGTTTTAAATTACAGAAATGTATATGCAGCTTTTTTAATGCATGAACAAACAAATAAAAAAAAGACTAATTCCAACTAAAAAGTTGGATTCAAAACTATTTTGCTAGTTATTACAGTGTTTTTTCTGGAACACCTTGAACATACTAACACATTTTTATTGCAATTTGTAAATTGAGATCTTGCCCATGACACTTTACCGTGCTAATTACCCGTATCGGTCACTGCTATGTACAATTGTTTAGATGACTAGGCATAAATCAATGTATCTGTGTAGATAAAGTGTTAGCTAATTTTATTTTGTCTTCATAAGTACAAAAATCGTGCGTTTTTAGAGAGTCAATTTATAATAATTTCAAATAACTTAAATGCAACAAAAATAGGTCAACCTTAAATCAAAAAAAGTAGTCAATA
>NJDC01006402.1:27100-62934 GCA_002245475.1 Calephelis virginiensis | reverse complement strand
GATCTTAAGCATTTAGCTTTAATGATTGGTACTAACTCTGCTGCTCACAAACTAAACTTATTTTATATGCATTTTATCTTGTTTAAATGAAACAAAAACAAAAGATGGAGAGTTTTAGACATGTCAAATTATTGTTATTATTAATTTTTTTAAAGATAATGGAAGGCAAACAAGCAGATGGATTTCCTGATGGTAAGAAATTCACGCCGCCTAGAGACACCAAAGGTGATAATGGTGCGTTGCCAACCTGAGGCCTGGATGTTAGGCCTCGAGCAAAAGTGAGTTTATCGGCTGCCTTACCCTCCGAACCGGAACACGTCAACGGCAAGCATTAGACGTTATGGTGACAGGAATAGGTAAGGTGGTGGTACCAATCCGGACGAGTCGATGCGAAACTCTAACACCCAGTAGGATGTCACGGTGTTAGTGACGGTATGCCTTTGCTCGCCTTTTACGAGCTGCCTGGCAGGAAGGCAGATGGTCTATCCTGCAAAGGAGGCCGGACCAACACGGGGATATTTTATTACAATTAGTCCGAACATATCAAATTGAGATGTTTTTAATCAACGTTTTCCGAGTGATAGATTAAACGTCTGTAGAAATGACGTGTACAGTCTAATTTTACAGTACTAAAAGTGTTTTGTCTCTTTCTGTTACCTTCGTTGAAAAAAGACAGCGATCACTTAAAATTAGTTTAGTAAGTGCGCAACAAAATTACCAGCATTGTACCGCCTTCCCTACCATCCGAGTTGGCGCTTGATGATGGCATGTTGTGTGACAGTGTTGAAGTTGTGGCGACAACAGTAGGTAAGGCTTTGTTGCTCCGTCAGATAACATTGGAGAAAAAATCGTGTAATTAAAACGAACGCGATACTGGTGATTCTGCTAAGCACCAACTCAGCTTATTTTAAATAACCGCACTGGCGACCTTTCAAAAACGAGTTCGCTTCCGATGAGCTTATAGGCTGAGCGAAATTTTCAGGAAATATTTCAAACAAGAAAATATTTATTCTTACGATGGGTTAGAAGCCGTCGGTAGATGCTATACCCTGTTTACTGCGGAAACCAATGGATTTATATTTTTGTAGTAATTAACTAACAGCTATAAGTAAAATAAATCCCCCTTGACAAATTACACAAAGTGATACAATGACACAAATGACTGCGTTGGGAGTCGAACCAGAGCCTCGTGGTTTGCGGTGCTATTGGGCAGGAACGCTAACAACACGACCAACCAACGAGGCGGTCAAAGTCAAAGTAAAAATAAAGTACTCTCACGCCCATATTCTCGAAGAGGTAGGCAGAAGCACAACCAGGGCAACCACGTTTAACCGAAATATTAAATCCCATAATATGATAGGCAAGCCCATCACCAGCCGGGCACATATCCAATCCTCAGCACCACTTTTTTTTATTAAAAAACTGGGAAAACTCGAAAAGATCCGGGAATCGAACCCTGGACGTCAAGAAGTCGAATCCAACACCCAGAGCGCTAGACCAGAGTGGTGAAAATATATACCAGCCGTTTGGTATGTAGGTAGTTAGTCTATTCCTCAATAAAGGCAGAACTAAAAAACTGAACTGATTTTCCATATTCCAATTAAATTGAGATGAGTCAGACTCTTGTGCTGATTTAGCTTGCACAACTTACAAGCGTCTGTATATAGTCAAGTATAACTTTCACCTTCTTATGACTAACAATGATTGTAATTTCTAACTTATCTTTTGATTTTCTGATGATTCTGAACATCTTCACGACCGTATCCCCGAAGCTTTGGCAGAGGTACACACGGTGTACCCAGGACTAGCTAAAGACACTAAAGGCCTCAAAGACCTGAATTAACATTTAATCTATCATTTAGTCACAATTATTTTAAAGATACTAACGGCCTCACTCAGAGATGTCATTAAACATTTAATCTATCAATAAGTCACAATTTGGTATGGAAAACGTTCCATAATCCAATCCATGGTAACATTTTTTATAAGAAAATTAACAAACCACAAGTTCCTTTTGTGTACGACCCGTGGTCGTACCCTTGACCTCATGAAGTTGAGTCCAACACTGGATAGCTAGACCACCGACAAGACTAAACATCATAATATAAATACTTGAAGCAAAAACTTTGGACCCCTTTTTACGAAATTGCGTAGACGGGGGCTTACAATAGCTTACTATAGCAAAAAGTGTCGTGACAACTTTTCGTAAGAATGTTTTCCGTCTAGCCTCCTTTCACAACGCGCAATAAGGAACTTCGTTCCAAAAAAAAAAAACTATAACAAAATTAACATTTATGTCAAAACACATACACAGTCAAATCTAATTCCACAGGGGCATCGAGTATGTCCATGTTCCTTTTTGCTTTCTTCTCTCTCAGTCTCACCACATATTTCTGTCATGCCTAGGTACACGTGTCCTGGTCTACCTAGTTATCTGTAATAGAGGGGCGCGAACGAGGAGTTTGCCTCGGGTGCTCTCCACATTTAATCCGCCTCTGGTGTAGGAAAAGTGCAGAACACTTATATTTTTCAATATTAATTAATTCTTATAAAGTGCATTAATCAATAAAACATTACACATGTCATGCATTTGACATACACAAACAAATATATCGATAACGATAAAAGATCACAGATGGCGCATTAACTATATTCATAATGTTTCGAAACAAAATAGTTGGTCTTGATAAATGAAAATTTTACGTATTTATCAAAAATATAGATAAAACTTAATAATGTTTGAACATTAATTTTTAATAATTTATGTTGAAAAAAATATATATTGAAAAACTTATAAATAAAACTATGATCGAATTTCGACCTCTGGGATACCACTAGTAGTTGTAAATAGTGTAAATTAATTAACGCAGTTCTTCGATCTTCTTCGATCAAGAGGTAACACGAGGATCGGGTTCTAATCTGCCCAGTCATGTGGTCGCGTCAGGTACAGAGGTGCCTGTCGCCGCTGAGATCACGAAGTGGTGCGTACTATGTCTTCGGGACCACTTCAGACGATTTACCGCCACCTGTTGAGTACGACTACCCGGCTGGGGATCTATGCGAAAGCGTTCCCACAGCCCAGATACCTGTAGGTAGGAGTCCAATATAACCGGCCACTTCCTTCGTAAGTGGCGGGTATCCATGAGGGTTCCCTCACATTAAAAAAGGTAAGGTTTAACCGCTTTGGTTAAGTTGTTAGCGCGTCGGACTTAGAAAGCTAGTTGCAGATTCTAGACCGAGAAGAAATATTTTATTTTTCAAGTTATAGGAAGGCGACTTTCCTGATCGTAAGTGACATGTGACGCTTATAGAGACTATGATGTTATTGGTGTGTCGCTCACTTATCGCTACGGTCTTCGAATATCTTATATGATAATAGTTAAGGTCAGCGATTATTAAAAGTCACTTGTACACTTGTGTCATTCATCATTTCGATCTAGCAATTTCACTCCTAAATGACCGTCATTTCAATTATAGCACTTTAAATAATACAAAGCATAAATGTCTGTAAAACTGTCATGTATAAACTAATCTGACAGCACTAAACGTATTTTGTCTCTTTCTCTTCGCATCTCAAAAAACAGAAGCCATGACTTTGTTAGTCGACAAAACGACCTTAGCCTTTTTCGGTGCAGGAGAGTCTGATCTTTTCCACTGTTTGGATTGTTGCTTTGATTCAGGAGTATGGTGGTGAAGCCAGCTTTCATTCATGGTAATAAATCTAGACAAAAAGTCCTCGGGATCAGTCTCAAAAAGTTCCAAACAGTCTCGCGAAATTGTGTATCGAACTCGTTTTTGTTCAGCTGAAAGCAACCTCGGGACCCAGCGAGCAGAAACCTTATGGAACCCCAACTCTTCCGTTATTATGTGTTGCACCCGGCCATAACTAATGTTTGTTATCTCAGCTATCTTACCAATGGTCAAACGTCGGTCACCCAGTACGAGATCACAAATTTTATCGATGTTTTCTTTCGTGGTAGAGGATGTAGGCCTTCCACTCCTAGCCAAAGTGCTCACCATATCTTGATGGATGTCTTTTGGTGATAGGCCTTTTTTATTGAGGTACTTAATGACTGCGCGGTGTTCAATTTTCTCCATTATTGAAAATTGCGTCAGATTGCTTCAAACAAATAATCACAGAAAGTTTATATTATGCAGTATCGGAACGAAACTGCGCACAATAAATCAATATGACACATACTAACAAATGACGGTAGATTTTAAAAAGATGTCATAGCTTCATGTAGGTTAGGCCACGAACTTTTGGATCTACCCTCGTATCATTTGTTTCTATGGACAATGCTTTTTCAAAAGTTTTATAAAGGTGACTCATGCGTAATTTAATACGCATTAAATTTTCATCAAATCATCACAAAACCTAATATTTTTCTATCAGTCTATTAATAGGTTTAGTAATAAAAGGCAGACTTGGAGACGGTCCCAAAAGTTTTATCACTACCTTTCGAAAAAAGAACCATCAGAATCTCTTCATTAATTCATAAAAAAAACATACAGTCGAGTTGATAACGTTCACTTTTTGTAAGTTGCAAAAAAACATTTGTTGTTAGCCAAGCAAGTAAAGCCGCAGATGTAAGCTAGTATTTTATATTAATCAAGTTTCATCAGAACTAGTTCCTGACTTAGATCGTTGCGGTAGAAATAGTCGTCATACTACCGGCTTGGTAAACTTTCGAAAAACAACAACAATTACCTTTTTAAATTGGCCTGCGCTACTTATACACATTTCCTTAAATTACTTCCATCAGCGAGACCAATTTAAACTGGACACTCACCTTTACATCAATGAATTAAAGATTAAATTTGATTGATATTCGTATATACGACTTTGTGATAGGGTTTAAATTTATTTGTGTTTGGTTGTTGATTTGTTTTTTTTTTCTACTTCACTAGAATGTGCTCTATCTAATGCTTCTACTTTTCACGGCCAAGTGCACTCTAATGTTGCCAGTCTTACAGATTTTGCTTAAAAAATGGTGAACATTATATTTAATTAAATTGTGTTAGCAGATCTAATGTTTTTCTAGTCGAGTTGCTGGAAGACACTGCCGTTAACTACATGAGGTCTTGGATTAAATTTTATAGTCCTATTCAGATAGTAATGATATGTATCTGTAACAAATATGAATTGTAGGGAAATCGCACAATAATGCAACAAATAAATAAGAAGTAAGTATATGCTACGCTATTTTGACAAATTTCTGTCATTCGATGACTCATGGATTCAAGCTTTGTGTCAAAAAAAAACTTTGAAAAAATGACTTTGTATGAATCAGATAAGCTCATACGGATATGATTGATGATTCGGTATGTTAATACAAAATTCAATGCAATTTACAGTTTTACCAAAAACCCAGTTTTTTATTCAAATAATTTATTATATTTTCACCAGTTTAAGTATATAAAAGCATATTAGTTAAGTCAAATTAAAAGTTATTAGTTCCTCTGCTATCATCAAATTAATTATGAAAGTAAATAAAATATACTTAGATATTAATTGGACGTAGCAAAACGTGTACCAAAGACAATATATTTATACTTACTAATCTCTGGTAATACTTTGATGAAAACAAAAAATGATTAAAAATGTGTATATTTTTGACGTCGTCCGCAAAACAGAAAAAAAATCTTGCCATAAGTTCCATTTATAATTTTAGATTGATAAATGTGCTTGGTTGATTTAGAAATTTAACTGTAATATATTGTTAGTTTCAGTAATTTACCATTTTCGTACAGAGTTCTTAAATCGACATAAAAACAAATACTGATAACCATAAAATCATTGTGATAATAATTTTGTTTATTTTACCAATTCTCTACTCAAACCAGTCTTGGCCATGAGACAAATAAGTGGTAATTAAGTCGCGACTATGGCATCCCTGATATAGAACCAGCAGAATAGTATGAGCCGTACGACGCGCGTGAACATACTTTCTCTGTAGAACTTGACGGAGAAATGTCGTACACAGTTTCTCGAGTTTTAAGACGCGCTTCGCCGTTTTTCTTCCAAAAACGGCTAGAATCGACTGTGGCTAGTTTGACCAAGGATGAGATTCTTCTACTCCTTCGTCCACCATTCTCCAATTGGAGTAATGTTATTCGAGAAGCGGAGAAAGTGGTTGGATATCCTACTTCTTTCATGAACTTGAGATGTCTTCTGAGCGATGAGTTTGCTAATTTGGCGCTGTATTTGCGGAAATTGGTGAGTGTTTTTATTTTAGAATACTTTTCAATGGCCGAATAAAATGAATTGTTTTAGATTCTATACCGACAATATTGGTATAATTCATGTGAAATAAATACTTTGTTACTCTATTTTTAAATTTCATTCATTAATAGGCTGCAAGAACAACATATCATTTTTTTTACATTGAGTCAAAAAATTTAAAATAAAAATTTTTAAATTATCATTTTTAAATAAATAACTTTATTCCTTCTTCTTATTGATCTTAGCTCTGTTTTTTATAGTTTCATTCATGGTTCATCAATTTCTATTTTTTTAGGAGGATTACATATTATTATCTCGCATTCAAACTTCAAAAAAATATTTATATTATCAACAGTAAACCACTGTTTCTAAACCTAGCAAGTCAGCTAATGAAAAAAAAAACATACTAACTATCTAGTATCGAGGGGAGGGAGTAAAAGTTAGATCTTTTCATCTTAATATTTAGCGAGATTTTCAACCCTCTTTGACTGTAATGAAGCGTTATTCATCCTGCTATTTTAGCCTTAAGTATTATTTTTACGACGTTTAGTAAATTTTCAGGCTTTTTAAATTTCTGATTCTATGTGTGAATCCTGACTATTCCTTGTAGCTTGGAATATAAAGATTTTGCTTTTCTACTCCTACTATTTTCTAATTACATTTCTTAAATCTAATCCTTCTGTAATTACATAACCTTCTAAATCCCTCGTAAATCCTTTGGCACATAACTTATTTTTCTGCCTTAAATTTTTGGCCCTAGTGCATTTGAAATTATTTCTCCTTACGATTTTAGGTCACATGTTTGAATGTTTTGCATTCTGTTCGAATTTGGAAGTATTGTCAAGCTTAAGGTAGAATGTTTCTGAAAGTAGAGCTAGGCAAGTTAGCAATATGTCCAACAGAAGTCAATGTAAACATATTTTTAAACGTGAAAACCTGTTACAGTCCTTGTTGTTATATTTTAAAATAAAGAAACACTTGTACTGTTTTATAAGGGAAACGTGAAAGCTATTTATAAAAAAATAAAATATAAGTGATACGTAAAACAGTACAAATGTTACTTGATTTAAAACATGAATATTTGGAAGTTTTACCAAGCGCCGACGATGAAAAATATTAAATATAGTCTTTGTTGTTTTTACACTTATAAGTTTCTAATCCATAACCCATCAATGACTGACGTACAAAATTAAAACAAAGTAAAAGATTGAAACTATTATTATAATTCATATTCCAGTTGAAACGGTATCGCGTTAATGAAACCGTGAAAGTTGTGATACCACTTTCTTTAGTTTACTTTTTACTTAAATTTCCCCTTAAATTTAGATCTCTATATTGATTATCTAGAATTCAGCAGTTTCTAAGTTATACTATTGAGCGCGATGTCGCTCGAGTTTTAAAACTCTCAGAAATTATTTGGACGAAAGGAATAGAAAAGTCGAGTCTAGCTAGCTGTCCGGCGTCGGACTTGACTTATTGATGACAGGTTCGATCCCCGTGTCGACAACAAAAGAATAGAATTGTGTATTTTCAATCCCACTAATATCATTAATGCGAAAGTTCGTATGTTTGTTTTTTTGTTACTCTTTCATGCAAAAACTGCTGAACTGATTTTCATGAAATAACACACATAGATAGAAGGTAACTTAGATTAACACAATTAAGATTTTTTTCCCGAAAGATATTCCAGTGGGACTATCAACCACGCGGACAACAGCTAGTATTCTAATAAAGATAAAGTTGCCTGGGAATAAATATGCTCCAGGTTGGCGATAGGCTTGCCACCTATCACATTGTGGGACTTAGTGTCTTCAGTGAGTCTGGGTGCTTTGGGTGTGCTTCTGCCTAGCCCTTCGGATATATGGCCGTGAAAACACTTTACTAATAATAAAAAATAGCTCGTATTTGACTTTGGTCTCCAACTATATTCATGTTGATGATATAACAAAGGGTTCAGAGGTTGAACTGTGAAAGCTTAACAGACACACTTTTAAATTTGTAATATGAGGATAGAGTAGCCCAAAATACTTTAATGGAATATAAAATGTTGACGTACATAATTTTGACTATGGGTATATATTGCAGCTTCTCTACTTTTTCTAAACCAAAACATAACAATAACAAGCACTATAGCTATGGTATAAATAGTCGTGGTCTTGCATAAATAGTATAAACTAACCTAGAAGCAGTAAAAGTGGTAGAATGTACTAACCAGTTTGGCGCAACTTTTATATAAAAAAATAAGTTTGCTATGTTTTCTGTTCACCTAAATTATATGACACTAGTTGCCTTATATCTGAATGCCTTTAGACTTACTTTCAAATTGTACGGGTTATAATTTTTCAAGTAAACTTGATACAAATTCGGGTTTGTTATGTATCTATGGAAGTCCCGCCTCTTATTACGTAGTATTTATATACTCTTTGGTACCAACGGTGGTAAGGAAAGGTAATGGTGGGTTGCCAATCGGGGGCCGGAACGTTAGGCCTCCAGCAGTAAGTTTTCCGGTTACCTTATCCTCTGGACCGGAACACGTCACCGACAAGCGCTGATGTTATGGCGGCAGCATTAAATAGATTATATAATACCCAAAAAATCAATTTTCAATGATAAGGTAAAAGAGTAATGTATTTTTTCTTTCCACAGGTTGGAAGCAACCATCTGGTAATGCAAACAGCAAAAAACGTCTTATATGGAGATTCAAAAAACCTACAACCATGGGGTCTAATAATTCTCTTATTATCAAAATCAGTTGCAGCCACAAAAGTAAATGCTCAAGCAATCACTGAACAACAAAGACAATTAGCAGAATTGACAGAAATGATGAGAACCGGTCATCTTATCCATAGAGGAATCGTGAATGTGCCTTTTGCAAAACGATCAAAGAACACAGAGTCGGCAATTTTTGGAAATAAAATAGCAATACTATTAGGGGATTATCTTTTAGTCACGGCTAACGCCATGTTGGCTGGCTTGAAGAATGCTGATGCTCTTTATATAGTATCATCAGCTTTGAAAGATTTGTCTGAAGGAGAGTTCTTTGGTGATCGAGATGAGCAAAATATGCCTTTGCCCGGTAAACCTAGATTGGTGAAAGGAGATTATGAAATCACATTTGACACGAAATCAATACAAGTAAATAACGTTCTGGGTAAGCCTAGAGGAGAATGGACAGCAAGATCAGTTTATAGTGGCGTAAGTCTTTTAGGAAGAGGTTGCCAAGCAGCCATGCTCCTGGGAAGACAGGATAAAGATATTCAGAATTATGCTTTTAATTTTGGTTGTCATTTAGGCTTGGCTTGGCAAGCAGCAGCTGAACTGCAAAATTTGACATCTGACAGTAAAGAACAATTTTGTTTAGCAAGCGCTCCTGTATTATTCGCTTTAGAAGGAAATCCAGATCTTTATAAAATAATTGATCAAGCGAAAAACGACGTTAAAGACGTCGATTATGAAGATTTGAAATTTAATATTCTTAAAACTGATGCCGTTGATAGAACCAAGATGTTGTATGAAGAGCATGCCAAAAAAGCTACAGCATATATTGACATTATTGCTCAAAATGAGTCTGTTGAAATGATCAAAAAACTTATTAACACTTTCTAAATTGTTAAATGAAGAATGATATGATATGATGATCATTGTATGATATAACATTTTTAAAGTTTGTTTAATACGACCTGCACCTAATGTCAGTAAAAGAATAGCAAGGTTATATTAATAGGATTTATAATAGATTTGTAAAAGTTTTTATTTGTTGAGCTATTCTCAGAAGTAGACTTGCCTTGACTTCTATTCCAGTAGCATATAAAAATCCCAAGCACCTTGTACCGTGTCATAATTATTTTTCATTTCTATCCAAATGACACATGGATGCAAAATTTAATCTCAAATGGTAGACAGATTATATTCAATTTGCAAAATTCTACCCAAACAAAGATTACATACTTTGCAAGTTAAATAGAAGCTTTAAAATAAAAGTATCATTTAATTGCTGAAATAATGTAGTTCGTGGCCTCCCAAAGTGTGGGTTGCGACGCCCTGGGCATAGCAAGTCAATGGGACCGAGTCTAGTGAATTATCCGAGTCCAGAAACCAGGTCTTTTATTATTGTAACTAGCCACTATTTTCCATCTATACAATACGGGTTTGGTTAAGCGGAGTCGTAAAAATAGAGCTTATACTATAAAGAAGATAAGATCACCCCCGTCTTCTAACACTGAGTGGGTTAAGGGGCGTCGTTAAAAAATAGCACGTCCTAAGGGCGTCAAAGTACAGATAAGTTTGGGACACTCTATGAAGCTGTTTAAAACTGAACGCCCCTATATTTTACGCATATTAAGCTCAGTATGAGTTTCTCTTGATTGGGTGGCTCTTGCAAATGTGAGCAATATTCCACTCGAACTTGGACTGAATATAGAAACTGACAATACTTAAATTGAATTGCATAACATTTGTTTGAAAATGTTTCAAAATACATACTGGTACTAATATGTTTTATGTGGTGTGCAAATACTTTACTGATTAAAGTAATTGTAATCTAGTTTATATTCATGCAAATTTCCAAATTTTTTAGTTTGTTAAAGTTTTACTTTGCATAAACTTAGTCCAGTTTCAAAACTGTGTTCGGTAAAAAATCGCAAAACTCATGAGCATTGTAAAGATCCCTAATCAAATCGCAGAAAATTGGAAATACCGCGATTTATTTAGTCTGGGGCGGTGCTAGGTTAGTAAACAGGTGTTCAGTTTCAAAGATGTTTCCGATTAAAATTTTGTGAAGACTATAATATTGTATCGCTCCTAAATTAATCGCAGAAAATCGGAAATAATGCGATCTATTTATTTGGGGGTATTACTAGTTTTTTTTTCTTAAGAATTATAGACGATATCTATTGTAGAGAGTGACTGTTAGTAATTTAAAATAAGACACTTTTCTTCTATTTTTGAATAATTTGCCAGTGTCATCAATTAAATCAGATGTAAATAGCAGATATACTAGAAGAGACAACAAAATTTACATAAATTTTCATCGCTATTTTTCGCGATTTCGTCATTTTTGAATGATTTTTTAAAATATGCCTTTCGATATTAATTATAAAAAACTTTGTAATTAAGTTTATTTAAATTCTGAAATTCAAATTTTATTTTTTTTATAAAAGAAATTATATTTAAACTGTTGTAATAAAACAGAGAACTTTTATGTGTGTTATTAAACTATCTTAGTAAGATGTGAGTCTCCGATATTTTTAACACCAAAAAACTATATTGTTATCACTCGTAATAGAGTGCTGTGAAGCAATTTTCTGGGTAAGTGTCTAATGCCTTGTCTATTCCCGCGTAGTTCGGGTTCGAAATGCAAACTATTACTTTAGGCAAATTGCTTTGGCAGTGGCGTACCGGTAACATCTATCGTGTCTTTAGGCCATGTTTGTATTTCAGCTGAGCCTTTTATTTGTTCGAGAGCGATAAATAATCCTAAATTCGATAACCCATAACAAAACCAATATGTGACGTAGGTAAGAAGCATCTCGACTACGTCAGCTTTTACCTAAAAAATCCGCATTGAAGTCGGTCCATTCGTTCGAAAATTATGATGCCAAAGATACACATATAAATACACATCAAATTTACAACACCTCGTTCCGTTAGGGGTTAAAAATTTATTATTAATGTCACTTCTAGCTTTTTTTTTCATGTGCATCAGTTATTTTTGTTTGTTGTAAATCTGTCTATTTTTTTTATTATTATATTATGCGTATTAAGATTTTATTACATATTTATAATTTATGTAGATAAGTACAAATTGGTCATAACAAATGAATATTGTTTTCAAGTAAATATTTTATTACTACAATTTTTTTTGTTTTTTTTCCCTAGTTTGCCGGATACAAATTGCTATGATTAATACCACTTTGTCTACCTTATGCTGATGCCTTAATAAATGCTAGCTATTGTCGTGTTCCCGTTTGGAAAAAAAATATTCGGTAAGTCTACGATGGTGCTTAACATTATACTGGGTGAATCAAAAAAATCTGTACACGTTAATTTTTTATTTTCATTAGTTAATTCACGAATTCTAATTGTAAAAAACAGTGTATTTCTTTAGAACAATATATTACTAGTACAATACATAATTGTAGTTTTCTGTAATTAAAAACGATAACTAAATAGTATACCGAACTTCCACTTTCCGTTTGTCAGTTTTCACTTTCAGCCAGTTTAGTAAAAATTTTCTTCACGCCGTCCCAAACATATGGGCAGAGGTAAATTCAGGCCACCCACGACTAGTCGAAGACATTAAACCCCACAATATTATACGAGGCAAGCCTATCCCAAATCAGACAAATATCCAATCCCAGACAACATTGTTTTTTCAAGTACTAGAAAATTTAGGAAAAGATGTTTTCTTTCCATTTTCCGAACCGGGGTTATATCACGAAACCTGAAGTCAAGTCCAACACCAGACTGCTAGACCTTTTTTTTTGACTGACTAATTTGTTGCTAACCTCGCGGTTTTCACAACTTCACCGAGCTTTGTGGGCCGAGTAGAGTGCTCAGCCCGAGACATCATTATTTAAATAGATTGGAACGCCAGCAACAAGGGCTCTCTCCCGGGAGACCGTACCTCGACTTGGTGCTGCGTTCTGGTTACAGGGTGGACTTGATGGAGGAGTAGTGGCGGCTCGTCGCTCGGCGTTAGGCACGGGGCGCAAGAGAGGTCTTCGTCGCCGAGACCGTTGTATTGTGAATTTGTGTTCCGACTGGGAGGAGGGAGTATGGCGTTTGCCGCGGTTATTGGGTCCGGAGGATCCGATAACACGTGGCGGGGTCTTCTATGATTCAGGGGCGCGTTCACGGCCGGTGTGTAGTCACACGCGGGTGCTAACACCGGATTCGGATGGACAGCCGTTTTTCTAAAGTAACGTTCCGATAGTTCTTTGAAATGCTGCGCTATCGTGGGGTAAATCGAGGTCGCGATGTAGGTCCTCGTTGCGAACGTACCACGAAGCACCCGTGGCAGTTCGCATGAACCTATTCTGGACTACTTGTAGTTTTTTTTAATATGGGACGGGGAGGTGTGCGCAAAGACTACACTACCGTAGGCTAATATGCGTCTAAAACATGTTTTGAAAAGTGTCACTTTGTTACGAAGTGACATTTTACTATTTTTATTAATAAGACAACAGAGACGGCTAAGTACGAATTTAGCCTTATTTGTGACACGCGAAATATGCGCTTCAAACGTTATATTTTTGTCTAGAGTGACCTCTAGGTATTTTGTTGAGATTTCCCAGGGGATCGCTCTGCCGAACAGTTTGATGGTACCCGGGCTACGACTGGGTCTCATCCGTTCACTGGGTCTGAGACCTCGATTAAAGCACACCGTTTTAGTTTTATCTGGGAGATTACTAGACCACAGAGTCGATTAATTTATGTTTGTAAAGCCAAATGAGTTAACAGATTTCTTTATGATAAAAGACGACAGACACCAAAGACATTAATAGTGCGTTATAAACCTTAATTCCAAATTTTATCCTCTTGAGGAATCATGTTTACTGTCTACCCTAACGCACAAATCTGAACAAGATGATGGCGAGCAATGAAATTACAAAGGCACAAATACGTAAAGTTTGACTTGATTAGTTGTTGCAGGACTTCACCACCTAGTCCTGGTGACTACTAATGGAATCCATTAGAAAGTTTACCGTCTCTTGTACAAATGCTGTACAGCTGCTCGCCCAGATTACCATCTTTTTCTGGCTTTCGCCTGGCAGCTTTCAAACAAAAAAATCCGCATTGACGTCTATATATTAATTTAAGTGTGGGGATGCCAGACATACAAAGATACACACACGTCAAAATTATGTCATCCCTCTTTTTTGGTTGGAAACTAAATAAAATTTTGTGTTTTAATCATTAATAGGGCAGGTCAATATAATTTAAATGTTTATTTAAGTTTAGTTTAGACTATTTCTTGCCAACAGAATCACTACCATAGTTAAATTCGTCGAAGCAATTAAACTGTTCTGAAATGCGATGAATTGATTTTTGCAAATGACTTCAAATGAGAGGTTCACATTTCGCCTTTACGTATTTCGTGTGTTATCTCTTCAAAGCAACTAATTTGGTTATTCTATGAAGTAGATTTTTTTTAAATGAGCAAAATACTCTGTAAAAAGTTGTGCGTGATTTAACTTCAAAAATGCAATATTATAATCGCCTTTCCCAGGTTCAGTCCTTGGGTCAGGCAGCATAAAGAAAATGCGTTTTCCCAATTTTTATAGTTCATAACAAAATTTAACGGGAATGGATATTATGTGCCCGGTTGGCGATAGCTTACTTAGTGTCTTCGGTTGGTCGCGGATGCCTTAGTTGTACCACTACCTACATTCTCGGGGACACGGGCGTGAAGGTACTTTTTACAATATTTCAAAAATACAAGTCAAAATAATAAATAGCCTCCTTCAAATGAACGAATAAATATTCGTTGGCCGAAAAGACAAATATATAAACCACAAAGGTTATAATGGTGCGTTGCGAAGTCGCCAGATCGTCTCGTTGGCCCAGGGACAATTCTTGGATTCGATTTCTGACGAGGACGGATATTTATGAGATGAATAATGTCTGGGTGCTTATACTGGAACCTATTTAGGCATTAAGTTTTGTGCCTCTGCCTACCATTCGGGGATATGGGCGTGAAAATACTTTACTTTACTTAAATATTTCTGTTTTTTAATACCAAATAATAAGCAAACATTTGTATGAGCATAAAATTTATAATCATAAATTTAAACCGGTTAAACCAGTTTTATTTCATTTTATTATTAATGCAACGAATTTCAAATTAAAGAGGAATTAAAATTAGTACACAATATACACGTAATAAACATTTTTGGTGCAGAGGTTTGTATTTGAATACAGAATTCAAATAACATTTTATTTTTATGACATTGAAACTCAGACAAAAGAATTTGTTGCACAGGAAAAATATTACTAAAGTTTTTGCATAACGAAATCTGTGTTTTTGATATTAATAGGCAAACGGATTTTCTGATAGAAAGAAATTCACGCCGCCTGGTGTCTCTAGGTGCGCTGCCAACCTGAGCCTGGGATGTAAGACTGAGCGAAAATAAGGTAAACTTATTTTCGCTTACAAGGTAAGCTATCTTATCTTCCAACCGAAACACGTCAATGACAAGTACTGACGTTATGGTCGCAGGAATAGGTAAGTCGGTGGTATTAATCCGGGCAAGTCGCTGCAAAGCTCTACCACCTAGTCAGACGTCACTGTATTGGTGACAGTAAGCTAGCTCACCTTTTCACTAACACGGTTATAGATATTCAATACGTGATAAGAAACTCAATCACATAACCACCGGCTCTACATTAATCAATGTTTGTATTGGGTTTTAAGTGCCAATTAAATACTTTTTAATATAGTTAGACAAATTACATTGATCTAATTCAATTGCTTGCAATACAATACAATAACTCTGTATTATGCACCAAATACATCAAATAAAACTTATCTATGATACATAAAGGCGGCCTTATTGCCAAGTCAGCGATCTCTTCCAGGCAAACCTAGAATATGTAACAAGATTTAACGAGATATTGTACAATGGTGCCCTAAAAAATATAAAAATGCATCTAACACTAGACGTCAATAATCATCCTAGTAATAGGTACATATTTACATAATAATTATAGCTGTTTATAATTAAAACAAACTAGAAAAGTCAAATGCAAACTAAATTACAGTCAACCCGAACGCAGAAAGTGACGCCTTAACATGTCTTTTGAAAATATTAGTATTTTGAGCTCTCCTTATACCCACGGGGAGAGAATTCCAAATTCCATTGCTTGAGAGGCAAAAGAACGGCTATAATAACAAGTGTTTCGAGAGGGAACTTGAAGAGAATAATTATCACTGGACCTGAGGAATTTTACCTCACTGTTGTACAATAGAAATATTTAAATATGTACTGCATATAAGGTCCTTCCAATAGGGATCGCGGAATCTACAAAGAACAAAGCTGAAATCCACACATTTGCGCAAGCTCATCTGCCCCAGATAACCTAGTCTTCTTGTTCCAGCACTTTGGTGACAGCAGCATGGGGTCACACAATGCTATGCTGCCTCATAGCCCAAAGTTTAAGTCGCCTTTTATAACAAGCAAAGGATACCGTATGCTACAGGGCCCAGGATGTTAAGTCTATTGCGCAAAGCTATCGGCTACTCTACAATGTGGATGGAAACATAATACATCATTAGGGTGGTGCAAATAGGTAAATCGATGACGACCTACCCAAGAAACCTGCTGCACATCACTCATCCACCAGTGGTCCTGTTGTTAGTAACCCATGTAACCTATGCTTGCCTCTTGCAACCTACCTGAGAGGCAGATTGTCTAGTACAAAGAAACCTGACCAACACGAGGAAATGACAACGTAATTATAAAATATGAAATTAAGTACTTTCACGCCCGTATCACCAAAGATGTAGGCAAAGGCACAAACAAGTCATTCACGGCTAGCCGAAGACACTAAGCCCCACAACGTGATGAGTGGTAAGCCTATCGCCAACCGGACACTTATTCAATCCTTATTTTTAAAAGAAAACCGGAAATACTCATTTCCTAATTTTTTTTTGTTGCTAAACCCGGAGATTTAACCCGGGACCTCAAGAAGTCAAGCTCGACGCAGGGTCGCTAGACACAGCGTCCCCGTGTTGGTCCGGGCTCCTTTGCAGAATAGACCATCGGCCTTTTTGCCAGGCAGCTCGTAAAAGGCGAGCATAGGCTTATCATCACTAACACCGTGACATCTGACTAGGTGGTAGAGTTTCGCAGTGACTCGCCCGGATTGATACCACCGCCTTACCTATTCCTGCCGCCATAACGTCATGACGTGTTCCGGTTTGGAGGGTAAGGTAGCCGGTAAACTTACTTTTGCTCGAGGCCTAACATACTGACCTCAGGTTGGCAACGCACCATTACTATCTTTGGTGTCTCTAGGCGGCGTAGAAACTCCAGAGGTGGTAATGTTGCGTTGCCAATCTGAGGCCGTGATGTTAGGTCTCAAGCAAAAGTAAGTTTACCGGCTACTTTATCCTCCAACCGGTACGCGCTCTAACCTCCAATAGCAGGAACAGGTAAGGCGGTGGTACTAATCTGGGCGAGTCGTTGCCAAACTTTATCACCTAGTCAGACGTCACGGTATTAGTGACGGTCAGTATATGCTTGCTTTTTCGAGCAGCCTGGCAGAAAGGAGATGGTCTATTTTGCAAAGGACCCCGGACCAACACGGAGAAAATATGATAGAAATAATAGAAATAAATCCAGCTTCTTCAAAATACTTTTTAACCATTTAGGCCTCGTGAGGCGAGGACCAGTAAATTTTTTAACCATTGCTCTACTAGGATAGTTTTCAATGATATTTCCTGTTTCTGTATATTTAGTTGAGAAATGTTTAGAAGGTTAAGGTATAACTTTACGTTCTGATAATTTTTAGTAATTTCGAATTATGACAATCCAATTTATAATTCAACCTTAGCGTTTGACATTGACAATGTGAGGTAAAAACACATCTTTACGCTGATAACTTGCAGTGGTAGACAAAGAGTCAATGGTAATTTTTGTTGCGCAGCCACTAAACTAAATTTTAGATATCGCTATCTCCTTTCAGTGCTAGTAATAGAAAGAGACAGTTTGTACTTGACATTTCTATAGATTTATCTACACCTCGAAATACGCTGAATATAAACTCTTTCTGAATTAATCTGACATGTCTAAAATGTTCTACCGCTTTTATTTCGTTTCATTTGAAAATAGAACATACAACAAAAACTAGTTTATTTGGTGTTCAGCAGGATTACCCCTGTGTCGAATATTTTCAAAATGAATAATTATATAATATACCAGGGTTCGAATCCTGGGTTAGGAACAAAAAACTGTGTTTTTTCAATTTACATACATATCTTCACACCAAGTAACTTACGAAGTAGGCAGAGAGTATCGAGTGCCAAACCTGACGATCTTTGCAGAAATGCCTGGCTTCTTCCACTTTCATTACCCGTTTCATACAAAAACGCCAGTTTCGGAGACTCTTTATACCAGCTTCGGATAACATCTTCTTTGATCGTGGTGTCAACCTTGGTCTCCCCGGGTACCTACATCCATCCACACTCGCATTGTGTATCTGCTATCTATCGTCAATCTTTCATCTGTCATTCTTTCTACATCTCCGAACCAGTGGAGCATGCCCTGTCACATTTTAACACCAACATTTTTTTTAATTTACACTACATTTATTGTATCTTGCGAAACACACGTCCCTGTGTTTCAACCTGTCAAACTAAACTGGTAAACTGGTAAGCTTACTTTAGCTGAACTAACATCCCGGCTTCAAGTTGGCAACGCACCATTACCACCTTTTGTGTCTCTAGGTACCGTGAATTTCTTACCATTTGCTGCTACTCCAACTGCTTGTTTGTCTTAGAGTTGCCTTCCAAAACGACATTATTACCAAAATTGTAGGCGTAATTTACTACAATAACAAGTTACAACCAAGTTTATAGAAACCCTCGTGAAAAGACCTTTGACGCTACGGCTCCTTAGCCACAGCAATCACAGACCAACAGATTTCAGTACTCATATGGTGGATATGGATCATCCGTGTACACCATTTCTGCGGCTACACAATACGGTCTACATTAGACGACTCCAAGACTGTCCGAGTTACTCCAAGAGACACAGATTTCTACTGGGGTTCGACTAGGAAATAACTACGGGTACCGTCGAACACATTACAGCTGATAGTCATTTACCAGAGTCCCCAACCAATTAACCCTTATCATCTGCATCATCATTAAAATAAAGTTGACTAGTGTAACCAACTGCTTTTATTAAGATTTCTAAGCCTACAGTTTAATTGACATTCACTAGACACCAATGAATACTGGAAATGAATAATGGAAATGATAATGGAAAGCAAACAAGCAGACAGATTTCCTGATAGTAAGAATTTCATGCCACCTACAGACACCAAAGGTGGTAATGGTGCGTTGCTAACCTGAGGCCGGGATGTTAGGCCTCGAGCAAAAGTAAGTTTACCGGCTACCTTACCCTCCGAACCGGAAAAGTATACTTATTTACTACGTACAATAAATTTTGCGATATGTCTGTGGCCAATCACCAAAGACATCGATGATATAATTTCAATGACTTCAATAATGTTCTTACATTTTTAAAACAACTGATTTTTTTTTATGATATTGGAAGGCAAACAAGCAGATGGATTTCCTGATGGTAAGAAATTCACGCCGCCTAGAGGCACCAAAGGTGGTAATGGTGCGTTGCCAACCTGAGGCCGGTATGTTAGGCTCCGAACCGGAACACGTCATGACGTTATGGCGGCAGGAATAGGTAAGGCGGTGGTACCAATCCGGACGAGTCACTGCTAAACTCTACCACCTAGTCAGATGTCACGGAGTTAGTGATGCTGAGCCTATGCTCGCCTTTTACGAGCTGCCTAGCAAGGAAGGCAGATGGTCTATTCTACAAAGGAGCCCGGACCAACACGGAGGATGATTTTGCTTTGGATGCACTTCCGCTAGGAAATACCGAGTAGTCACTGATTCTACAAGGATAGACCAGATCACACCACCCAGGGACACCACAATACTGATTACCCACGGACTACTGCAAAAGTAGAATGCTCTTGGATAATGGGCTACAGCTACGGGACCCTTGTGCAGTCTCCGACAAACAGAATTCATTTCAAAGAAAGAGACGTAGCCAGAACGGATGTAAGAGTTTTGGTTGATGATGTAGTGCTGGAACAAGTGAATGAAATTGTATATCTTGGTTGTGCTTTTAGCAGGGATGGAAGGTACACCGCGGATGTAGAGAGGAGAGTGAGTGCAGGGAATAATGTGAATGGAGCGTTGGGTAAGCTATTCCAAAGCGAGGTTTTGAGTCAAAAAGCTAGACTCGCTTTACATAATTCTGTGCTCATTTCAACGTTATTGTATGGAAGCGAAAGTTGGGTATGTCAGAAAGAGTATGAAAGTAGGATGAATGCGGTCAAAATGAGAGCACCACGGCAAATCTGTGGTGTAAGGCTCGCTGACGGCATTCGTAACAGTGAGATCCGAGAAAGAGTGGGATTGAAAGAAAGTGTTGGTGTTAAAATGCGCAAGGGCATGCTCCGCTGGTTCGGTCATGTGGAAAGAATGACAGATGAAAGATTGACAAAGCAGATATACAATGCGAATGTTGATGGATGTAGGTACCTGGGGAGACCTGGTTGTCAGGATCGTGAGGTCTGGCACTCGATACTCTCTTCCTACCCCGTAAGGGACTTGGCATGAAGATATGTAGAATTCATTTCAAATGTAAGCTTGACTCTGAGTCCTCAATGACCTTATTATTTCCACCTACATCTATTGATGTTTGACCTTCAGACATTTTCCTTCACCTAAAGTGAGTAATTTTGTAAGCATGTTTACAATTCAAAGCTTTTAGTGTGTAACGATCACCTTCCAAAAATCTCGAGAACCTTTTTCTTTTTATGATATTGGAAGGCAAACAAGCAGACGGATTTCCTGATGGTAAGGAATTCTCGCCGCCTAGAGACACCAAAGGTGGTAATGGTGCGTTAAACTTGAAATTTCGATACTAGTTTTGTTTGCTTTTGCTCTATGTTTTCTAATAACACAATATCAACAACATAACATTATAGCCAACCAAAAAATTATTGTCAAATCAAAACGGGACTAATTATTCTAAGTATGTCTTAATATCGTAAGATGTCACTCTACGAATTTAGTCAATGTAATCAGTCTCTACACTTCTACACATCAATGATAACGGGCTCTCTTCTTCATCATTATCATAAACTCCAGAAGCGAAGCCATTATCTTACAATTTTCATGGTAAAATTTATCGCGAGTTGTACCTAACCTGCTCGTAATAGAGTCTTTGCCTAAGAACTCATGGAACGGTTTCTACTCGCGCCAGCGACGGTTGCGGGCCCGGAAGTTATGTAGAATATAGATTTATATATAAAACGTAGGAGCACAATAATTATTCACGACGCGATTTACACCCGCAGCGCCTGCGGTTATTTGTGATTCGCGCGGCAGCGGTCGCCCGCCGCCGTTAGAGTCGCACAAAGCGACGATTTCAACCGCGACGGCTGTGTGAAACGCGCAAATTATCGGTCTCGCGAGTTTTGAAATAAAACCACATTTCCGCGACCGCTGCGGGCGCGGGTAAAAACCGCTCCGTGAATTCTTAGCCTTAGTTGTGTTTGTCACCAACGTCTCGTACGTTTTATTAAAGTATTTAGCTCTAAGTAAAAATAAAACCTTGTTCAACTTTCCGGTTGTCACATTTATATTTTTTTTTCATAATTAGGGTTCGTCTCTGTAGTCTAGCGGTCCGATGTCGGGCTTGACTTCTCGAGGTCCTGGGCTCTTTTTCTTATTGAACTAAATAAAAAAGTAGTAAATGTATATTTTCAATTTTCTAATAAAAATAACATTGCCCGGGATTAGATGTATGTGCCCGGTTGGCAATAGGCTTGCCACCTATCACATTGTGGGACTTAGTTTCTTCGGCTAGTCGTGGATGCCGTGGTGGTGCCTCTTCCTACCATTTCGGGGATATGGGCGTGAAGATACTTTTTTGTTTTTTAGAGCAACATCTCTTTTAAACTCTTTCTTTTTTTTGGCGTCCGAAATACACATCCGCACTTAGATTCATAGAAAGCACATAAACTAGTCGCTACAATATTAATTCTCTGTTACCATACCAACTCATCGTTACCTCAAACTTTGAAAAACTCATTAGTTCCTAATCTCTACAAACACTCACTCGTTACTATAATCAATTGCATTTGATTGCCTGTGTCATTTTTTCCGTGTTGGTCCGGACTCCTTTGCAGAATAGACCATCTGGATCCTGCCAGGCAGCACGTAAAAAGGTAAGTAAAGGTAAGGTAGCCGATAAACTTACTTTTACTCTAGGCCAAACATCCCGGTCTCATTTTGGCAGCGCACCGTTACCGCCTTTGGTGTCTCTTGGCGGCGTGAATTTCATACTATCAGGTAATCCGTTTGCTAGATTGGCTTCCATTATCATAAATAAAAACGGTTAAAAGACACCACTACGACCTAGTAGGATGTTACGGTGTTAATGACGGTAAGCCTATGCTCGCCTTTTACGAGCTGCCTGGCAGGAAGGCTATTCTGCAAAGGAGCCCGGACCAACACAGGGAAACAGAGATTGCTTTTCTAATTCAAAAAAAAAACAAAAATTCTGGAGTGACACACACAAAAACCAGTCAAATTAGTAACTTTAATCGTGGACTTAATAGCGTTGATTAGACATCTGTGTTTTTCTTGTATAAACTTTTTAAGTCTTGAATCATATCTTCTAAAAAGTTTCTACAAAAGTACAATAGATGGCCCTAAAGTTAAAATATTTGTAACATTATTTTTAAAATGAGTATCTCATCCGACTCATACCATATCATAATTTTTAATGCGTTTTAATTAAATTAAAGATTAGTTTATTCGTATGAAAATAGGAATGAATGTTGAGGAAGCTAGGTAGAAAGAAAGAAAGAAAAAAATATTTGTTTGCGGACTCTGTGTGTAAATGAGATGTTACAAAAATATTTAAGTATACCAACATATTCTACCATATTTTGGTGTGCAAATATTTTACCGTTTATAAAAAGTATTATTTAATTACATATTTCCAAAATTTTAAGCCAATTGTTAATATTTATAACTAGTTTAATTATTCATTAACAAAACATTTAAAAACTATAATTAAATTTAACCCTGTCTACCGTTAACTACCAAACCGTAGGTCTGTTGTAAACGTGCTTTCGACACTCTGCCTACATCACAAGGGATTTGGCATAAATATGTTTATATTGAAAATACGTATTGATATAGTTTGTTTATAGCAGAACGTGTGTTTTTGACTTTAGATTTTGAAAACATTGTTACATTGTGGGCCTAATCATTTCTAGTTTCTTTTTCCAGACAAATTTGAAGTAGCTGCATTTTTGTATACTAATTGACAGCATTTAAGCGCGCGGCTCTTGTGATGGTAAGAGGCAACCCTGGCATATAGGCACCATAGATGTTATTGGTGCATCGCTGAATTGTGGTGTGGCACCATCCTATTGTTCAAGTCCCAACAAGGACATGACATTGTTAGTAGGGGACACGGTGGATCACTGCCCTAAAAGTTGGTGCACTCTACAATCAGTGGTCTTGTTGGTGACAGCATATGTAACCTATCTTGCATCTCACGAGCTGCAGAAAAGCAACACACAGAGGACCCACAGTAGTACGTGGAAATGAAAATGCGATTTGTAAATAAAATATGCAACATATTTTTTTTTAATATATATAAATTAAGTGTCACGTTGTTTGTCCGCGATGGACTCCTAAACTACTTAACCGATTTGAATCAAATTTGTACACCGTGTGCAGTTTGATCCAACTTGAAAGATAGGGTAGCCTACATCTCAATTTATGATCAAAAAAATTAACATCCGAGCGAAGCCGGAATAGGCGGCTAGTAATAATACTATATATATTACTAGCTGTTACCCGTGGCTTCGCCCGCAATAAATTGAGATGTAAGCTATCCTATCTCTCAAGTTGAATCGAACTGCACATGGTGTGCGAATTTTATTATAATCGGTTAAGTGGTTTAGGAGTCCATTGAGGACAAACATTGTGACACGAGATTTATATATATTAGATTTTATACTTTCATAACCATATAAAAAAAATTAATCCCCAATTTTCGTGGTCATGAATCGTGGTCAATGATGATGATACCTTTCATATGAATAAAAAAAGAAAGGTCAACGTCGGGTTCAGCTAGTTAGATATAAATAATAGGAATAAATCAAGCTTCTTCAATATCTAGATCATCTAGAAGATAAAAAACAGACTTTGATTTCAAAGTTATGGCACCTAAGTCCTACCTAAGTGCACAATTAAGTATTTTCCTCGATTTTTCTGGAATACCACTAAAGTCCTATAAGGTTTTGCAAATTTTTCTAATAGTAGGGCAAGATGCTGCTTGTTTGTCTTAAACAGCCATAAACATATTTTATTGAATCAGGCGTTACTTTGCGGAAATTTAACAGATGTAAAATAAGCCTTTATTAGCCTTTATAACGACGACACACGAGACGTTTGTACGGTACGGTCGAATTCCTGAGGATGCCTCAGGAATTCGACCGTATGAATGATGCCTCAGGAATTCGTTGAGGTGTCGAGGCGAAACGTACGTCGAGTGCGATTTGGTGTTCTCTGTGGTGAGTGCTTCGACAAAGTTGGCGAAGGACGTGACAAGTGGTTTTGTTTCCCGTGTTCGGACTCTATTTGTGATCTGGTCGCGGAGGTGGGAGGTGGGAACTTTAGGAAGGGTTGTCACATGTAAAGAACGTGACAATTTATATTGTTTCCCGAGCTCTTCCTATTTTGTGTCCTGGTCGCGGAGGTGGGTGGTGGGAACGTCAGTATATTTTCTTTATTTGGTTGCCAATTATTGGCAACCATCTAGATCCATTGCCATAATAACGCAATGCCTTTGTATATCTATTTATACATTCATGCCAGTTCTACGTCAGTTTATTAGGCTTGTCACATTCTGTGTCGTGTGGAGGATTATTTGCAACAACAGTTACACTGTTTACGCGGAATTAGCAAAATAAAGGCTTATTTTACACCCATAAACATGTTATTAATGAGGTCCCGGGCTCAATCTCCGGGACGGGCAACAAAAAGAAAGTGTAGCTATTCAGTTTTCTAATAAAAACAACGTTCTTAACGTTTCAACGTTGTCCAGGATTGGACATGTGCTCGGTTGGCGATAGGCTTGTCATCTATCACACTGTGGAACTTAGTGTCTTCTTATAGTCGTGGATACCTTGGTTCTGCCTCTGCCTACATATTCGGGGTACGGATGTGGAGATACCTTTTTACATTGTTAATGGAATTAAAAAGACTTCATCACGATTCACTGATCAAATTTAGGATTAACTAAATCTATTTATAAATGTAGAAAATCCCCTTAACTTCGACTGAAATTCTTAGAATCAACAGCAATAACTAATTAATTAATCAATACATTTAAATAATATTCTTAACTAAAGCAAACTTTTATTATAGCTTTTAAGATTGTGTAATAGAGTCGATAGTTAAACAAACAGTTTAAATTGCTTAGTATTAGGTTGTACATTTTCAATTTTTCTTTCCATTTGATGATTCATGTCTTGTGTAATTAATGACTGAAAAAGCAGGCAAAAAACTTGCTGCTGACGTAATCGAAATTTTCCGATTTCAGATGTTTTTATTTGCATTTGAATTTGGAAATAATCAACAATCATTTTAAACGCTTCCTGGAGAGTTGTCTGTGGATGTTATTCTAAAAGATGACTGGCCAACTAACATTTTTATGTTATTAAAAATTTTAAATTAATAAAAAATAGGACAAGGGCATAGTATTGACCATAAATATTTTCTTAGTCAATAGGCCTACTAATATTTCTTTTGTTTATTTAAAAAACATAGTATTTTTGAAAGTTTATAAAATTAGGACATAGTAAACATGATAGGACGATATTTGCCTATAGATATTATTTTAACTGACTGCAAAAAGAAAGAGGAAGGTTCTTAATTCGATTCCCATATAGTTCCTTTTTTTTCGGTTTGGTTTTGGTAATTGGTATTTCTCCATTATTTTCTAAAAGATTCAGAAAAAAATCATAAGAAAAGCGTATTTTAAGGTCACCATATTGCTACCAAGGTTGATGAAATATTAATTTTTATGTACCTACATTTCTTACTTTTTGTTTTATTGTTGGCTGTGTGTGTCATAAAGGAAAAAGTGAAAACCAGTTTAAAGTTAGATAAGATTTCTAGTTGATTTTTTTTGTTATGTGTGGTAAAATTCAGTCTGTTAATAAACGTTTACTTATTTTTTTGGAATCAAAGTTGGTTTCTTGCAGGATTTTTTGTCCTTATATTATTAAATAACATATAGTTGGAAGTAAATAAAAAATAGGATAAATGGCACACGCTAGGACAGTATTTGACTATAGATATTATTCAAGAGTCAATTAGCCAACTCATATTTTTATAATCAATAAATTAATCTAAACCTTCTGGAAAAACATCCGGGAATCTTTTTAACGGAAGCACAAATGCGACGCAAAAATATATTATTTAATATATTCTCCAAATGTTATAAATAACAAAATAAACTATTATTTACTATGAAATAGGCGACGATAACAATCGCAAGATCTAATGATAAAAGATGGAATTCATAACAGAATTTTATAACTTAAGTGATATTCGTATAGGTTAAGGTCGAGTCATATGAGAATTACGGATTTTAGAGTTCTTTATATTGTTTGATGGAGCCATCAGAAATGTTAAGAGCCAGAAATTATTGTAGTTCTTGAAACCGTCACCGTTATCATTTAGCATATTACATTTTAAGGAAAAATAATGTCAATTTTTAACTGACTCCCAAAGAAGGAGGACGTTCTCAATTTGACTGTTTTTTTTGTATGTTTATTACGCGATTATTCCGTTAATAGTCATTCGATTTTGATGGTTCTTTTTTAGAAAAATAAGTGATGACTTCTTGGTAGTATTTCTTTCTTAGTAGTATGCATATTATTTCACTTATCTTGACGACCTCGTTACTAATGTAGTCGTTACTTGCTATCTTTCAAAAAAGATAATTATCAAATCGCGGTCATATATCGAATGATATAGAATCGTTCATTGCAATTTTACTGCGCTAAATTGTTGTAAATGTTGATACATAATAAAATAATTCACTCATTCATTCGTTCATTAGCTTATATTTCAGTATTGGTCTGACTTCTGAGTCCACTGTGTAAAATATAGTGACTTACTGACTGTCTGATTTTGATAAAAGAGAGGTACTTGTGTCATATCTTCACCGGGTCCGATTGCAGAACCACATTGAAAAGATCCCGTATAAGAAACTCAGTGGGCTACGAATTGTCCTTCTTTCACGTTGCAAGGGAGTGATGACATAGTATATTTTTTATATGTAAAGATCATGAAGCTATAATATTATTGGATGTTACAATCCTAACAAAAACCTGAATCAAAGAGAGACAGCAATATTTGGAAATATTGCTGACTCTTTCTAATTTACCGCTCCCTATTTCAGAGGATATTGTGAGGTCAATAAACAAAGTGAAAATGAAAGAAACGCCGGTAAATTAGAGAAAGCCAGCTTAATTTGCAAAAGACTTCAGGTTTTTTGTTAGAAGTGTAACCTCCAGTAGTAATATAGATAGATAAGGAATAGACATATATTATAACTCCATGGAGAAGATATCTTCACACCCATATACACAGACAAATACGACTTCACACTCACTTCACTTTCCAATCCCAGGAAATGCTATTTTTATTAGAAAATGAAAAATACACATTTATTTTTATTTGTTGCCCGAACCGAAAATCGAACCAGGGGAGAAGTCAAGTCCAAAAACCCTTATTTTACTTATCGCGTCTGTGGTCTAGGAAAGAAAGAATTAAAAAAAATACTCTTACAATTTTATTAAAATTTTTTAATCCGAAAAAAAATATCTAATTTGTTTTGTATGTCATTTCTGAATCGTACATAAAAAATGTTTTTCATTTGATAGAGCGTACTTCTAAAGCGGTTCTGCTGTTACCAAGTTTGGATCTGATGATGAAACTCCAGGGAAATCTAGGAAAATTCACATTTTTTGTCTAATTATGTTAGATGACATAACATTGAAATCAAAGTTGATTTTTTCATAATATAGGAAGGCAAACAAGCAGTCGAATTTCCTGATTGACACCAAAGGTTGTAATGGTGCGTTGCCAACCTGAGGTCTGGATGGCCAAAAGCAAGATAACCGGCTATCTTACCCTCTGAACTAGATCACGTTAACGGTAAGCACAGACGTTATGGCGGCAGAAATAGGTAAGGCGTTGGTACCGATCGAAACCAGTTGCTGCGAAACCCTACCTACTCAGATGTGACGGTACTAGTGACGGTAAGCCATTTAGTAGACGGTAAGCTCGTCTTTTATGAGCTGCCTGGCAGGAAGGCAGATGGTATATTCTGCAAAGGTAGTAGGACAAACACATTTTACAGTATCCCTGAGCATAAATTAGTGTATTAAGTTTACTGGAGTAGAACATTTTTCTAGAAGGTAAATTCTAAAAAAATGGATTTTTTTTAAATAATAAGTAGTTGTTGATTTTGGCATGTTTCACATTGGATCTGAGAGACTGCGCTACTATCGAAGCATTAATGTCAAGCGATACGAAGTTTGCTGGGTCAGCTAGTACTTCTATAAAATTAGCTGCTTGCCCGAGACATCAACAGCGTAGATTACGGAGTTAGATTCATGTATTTATTTATATTGCAAATCGACACTCTCTATCTATTTTGTAAAGGCTCTTGGTGTGAAGGTATGTATATGCATGTAAGAAGACCTGTATGTTTGAGTATTTCTCTACATTTCGGATTTCAAGTTATTTGGTAACTTTATACTCTGACTGTCCTTTTAATAAATAAAGACTAAGGTAAGAGTAAAGTTAGGTTGACATTATAGTCTACTAGAGGCCCGCCCCTGCTTCGCACGGGTATAAAATATACATATCAACCTTCTTCTTCAATCATTTTATCTATTAAAAACCGCATCAAAATCCGTTGCGTAGTTTTAAAGATTTAAGCAAACAAAGGGACATAGGGACAGAGGAAGCGACTTGTTATATACTATGCAGTGATATCACAATGTAATAAAAACGTACCACGTTGAACATTGAGTACTTTAGTCCATGTTTGCTGTTTGCTATATTTGTTTTAAATGATGAAACTAGAACAAGTTTCGGGACAGTCTCTTAAAAATACTACAAAACAAAAAAATAATGAATGAATTTGGACTAAGCGTTAATGAATTACAGCCCAAATTATATTTTGACTTTTATCTCCCCCCTCACTCGGAACATTTAAGTAGGAGGGATAAAAAATATCCTTCTTCAGAACATAAAAATTTTACCAACTAAATTTCGTAACCATTGGTTAAGGAGATTCCATGTCAATCTCGGTCATTAATACAGAAAGACAGAGAAAGAGAAAAAAAATCTTGAAAAGCTACAAATTTGTTAGGCTCTCCCTTTTTAGTCCTTGCTCATGTTTTTTTATTAAATATCTTCACTAGGTTTAGAATTCACTTTTCTACAATTTCATCATAAGAGTAGATGGATTGTTTCTTAACCATATTAACTACGACTATAGACCTCTTGGCGACAGGAGCGCCGTTTTGAGTCACATGTATTTTATTTTTATCCTGTTTTTTATAATCTAGACCCAATGACTTATGCAAAACCGCCCCCATCGAGTACCTGTTTATATAAACCAAAAAGTCGTGTTTGTGCGTCTCCTGAGGCAAGGTTGTGAAGCCTCTTGGGTAAGTTTACAGGTTATGTTATACTCCAGGATGAAAAGGACAGTGGCGAGTGATGTCCTCTGTGCAGAAATTGAGCAAGTACTTTAGAAAAACGCTAGTTGGTAAAACGTGAAAATTTGTAACATTAATTTTTTTCAGGCTATTGAAATACTTGCTTTCGGACTAGATTTTGAAGGATAGGCTAAACTTAGTTTAAGTGACATACCAACAAAGATTGATTTTTTAAACGTTTTAATAAAATTAGTATAGTTATAATTTTTTTTCAGGCTATTGAAATACGTTGCTTTCAGACTAGCCTTTAAAGGATAGGCTAAACTTAGTCTAAGTGACATACCAACAAAGATTGATTTTTAAGCGTTTTAATAAAATTAGTATAGTTATAATCTTTGCATACGACGCTTTCCATTTTATTTTTACATCTCAAGTTTTTGTGGGTTAGCTAGAAGAAATTTCTGTAATTTGAGATGAGCTCGCCTTTTGTGCATTTTCACTTTTTTATGATATTGGATGGTCACTTTAGTAATTCCAAAGTAACCATGTTATGATAGCTACTCAGAATTAAAAAGATTAAGTAGTTTAATTTTTCATAGAAAATAAGTGTCTAATTTTATAACCATGGGAGTTTGCAAATCTTGTCCAATGCGAAACTTATGGTTATATAATACTGAAAATAGTACATTATCATATCCTATTGTTTGTACTTCTATTCCATTGTTACCAAGTTTTGATCTGAACATGAAAATCAAGGGAGATCGCAGAAAATTCCCATGTTCTTGTGTATTTAAGTTAGGTGTCATATTATTGAAACATTTTTTTTATAATATTGGAAGGCAAACAAGCAGACGGATTTTCTGATGATAAGAAATTCACGCCGCCTAGAGACACCAAAGGTGGTAATGGTGCATTGCCAACCTGAGGCCAGGATATCAGGACTCGAGCAAAAAGAAGCTTATCGGCTACCTTACACCTCCGAAACGGAACACATCATGGCAAGCACTAACGTTATAGCGGCAGTAATAGGTTAGGCGGTGGTACTCATCAAGGCAAGTACCATCTAGTAGAATGCCACGGTGTTAGTGATGGTAAGCTTATGCTTACTTTTTTAAAGCCGCCTGATAGGAAGGCAGATGGTCTTTACAGCAAAGGGGCCCGGGCCAACAAAGGGGTATAACAATTCACTTCTGTATTTTTTAATTTTTTTTTTCGTGTGCAAAAAAACTTACAAATTCATTTATTTCAGATAAAAAAAATCATGATTGTGCACTAGGGACGATTAGCATTTTTAAATTTTACTGTATTCTGTACTTTAATAACTGTCTTTTGTTCTGGTACTCGATGTGGCTTTTGTAGTAACAGTGACCTAGGCTTGCTTAGTTCATGCACTAAGAACTAATAAGAATTAATTCAGTTCACAGAACTAGAACGAACTATTCCGTAACCGTATGCTTAATTGTTCATTTAGTATATCTCGTTCGCAATATTTAATCAAGAATAGAATCATAGACAAAAAACAGAATGAATACGAAGAATGAATCGTTTGTTGCGCGCTGCTATTAGACACTGTGCTTAACATGTGATCGAACGAGAACAATTACGAGTATCAAATATGTTATTTTGATCTTTACTGTCATTGAAACAGAGATCACAGTCAATTAGTTTGATGAAGTATCTTCACTCCCATATCCCCGAAGAGGTAGGCAGAGGCACAACCAGGACACTCACGACTAGCCGAAGATACTAAGTCCCTATCGCCAACTGGGCACATATCATATCCCGAGCAACATTTTTTTTATATTTTCTTTTTGATGAGTTTGATGAATATTAGAAATAATTTGATAAATATTGTAAATAAATTATTTATCAACTTATTTACAATATTTTTATTTTTTTTTATAATATTGATAAATTTCAAACACATTTTACATAATGTAAATATTTCTTATAAACATTTACAATATAACATAAATAAATAACAAAAATGGAAAAATACAATTAGTTATAAATATTTTAATAAATTTTATTTTTATAAATTTTAAATACGCAATACTAAAAATGACAATACAAATTGAGATAAAACTTCTCATAAACGTTTTAGAATGAAATTCCTAATTCCTAATGTATAAAGTAAAATCGAAATATAATTCATTCCGTGACCCACGTGAGAATTGTAAGATGTAACTTTATCTAATGTACTACTGAACTAATAGTACTAGAAGTTCGAACTAGTACATTCGAATAACTAAACTAGTACGGAGCGATCCTTATTGTGACCGAGCAGTAACAAGTCTACTGAGTAACCGGCCTAGTGGATTTTATCAAAATATCGTCAAAGTTGTTTTGACTTCATAACACCTACGTTATGAAAAGGCTATTTTTGTGTCTTCGTACGTCGATTAAGTGTCCATATTTAGTGAATATTTCTGAATATTTATAATATTATAATTAATGTGAATATTTATAATTTTCACATCTCGGTTCTTATAAAATTAAGCTGATAGTCATCTACTAATACACTAGAGAGGAAATAATCAGGGTCGTTTAAAAAGACCTGAATATCTCCAAAATAAAAGAAATATTCCAGGAAAATAAATTCTGACACACAATTTCAAATGTCATCAATGAAATAAATAATACTTATTTTATTTCATTTCATTTAATCATTTATTAAATATATAAACTAAAATGTCAGTTTATCTCATGTAAAGAGATTTCTTCCAACTCACCCAAAAAGAGCTGATAAAGTAAATTGTAGACTTACAGAGCACAATAATTTAAGTAAGAATATGTTATTATTAACTACTAAGTATCACAGATACATATATTATACTAGCTGCCTGTACCGGCTTCGCTCGGATGGTAATTTTTTTTATCATAAAATTCAGATGTAAGTTCGATCAAACTGCGCACGGTGTGCAAATTTGATTGAAATCGGTTAAGTAGTTTAGGAGTCCATCGCGGACAAACAACGTGACACGTAATTTTTATATATTAAGATATATCAAACCCAAGAGAAAAACAAAAAAAAAACAAAATACAAATGATATGCGCAAAAAAAATAAAAACAAATAAATAATTATAAACCATTAAACTTCCATATTACTTTATACTTACATAATTTACAACATAAGAAAATAAAAAACATACGACTTGCTTGTCATAAAAAGAAAACATTGAAACACTAATTTTGCTGGGGCTTTTAATTTTCCCATACTTTTAGTATTTTAAATTACCTTCTCGTGACCTTACAACTCTTTTTATACGATTTGCATAACTACATAACAAGTTTAAGATGCGCTGTTGGGAAATATCCTCTCACTCCTCAACAAAAGCAATTTGAGCTCTGGCGGTATGATTGGACAGGGATCCCTTTATCGCACACGTCGTCCGAGCTCATCCCATATTTGTACCCATCAACATCAACATGCATCTTGATTCATCAGCGAACAATACTTTTGACCAATCTTCAATAGTCTAATCGGAGTAGTCTTGTGCATAATCGAGACTTTATACACGATGCTGAAGCTCTAATTCATGATCATTATCATGTCGAAGTGAGCTTAAATTGGCTTCAGCAAGCTGTTCTCTGACAATCTATGCACTTATTTTGCTTTTTCCAAGGCGTAGAAATTGTTGGGTTAGTGAAGGACCTTTAAAAACTGATTCTTCAGCATCATGCTTACTAAATAGCGATCTTCTTTCCTTGTACTACATCGAGTCTCCGCAGTTTAGAGCCGGTTACCCGAAAACGTTGAAGAACTCATCGAACAGTTGATAGTGACATACCGACTATCCTAGCCATATCATGCTAAGTTCGCCCAGTTTCTAGCAATATAAGGATTCTGCACTCTAAGTGTAAGTGACACAACGATGAATTAACTAATGGAGATTGAAACTCAGAAACGCCGTTTTTATACTTCATAACACACTGACTGTAAAACTGACGATCTGACTGTCACACTGACAATATTGTTAAAAAAAGATGCAAGGAATACGTTTCTCTACACAGTGATCATCACTAAAAAGATAATGCACTCACCCCCCAGTCGTGGCTGGTTGTTTGATAGTATTCCAGGGAAGTTAAAGTTGTCGCGTAAAGATTGATCGTTGTTCCAATTGTTGTGTAAAGATTATAATGTAATCTAGGGGTGAGGCATAAATATCGGATTAGGTTCCGGGATTAGGTATTTCATGGGATTAGGTCTCACCTAATCAAAAAATATTACGTTACCGTTACACGGAATCCACCTAATCCCGTTCCCACAGACTACATAATATTGAATCTAATACGTACCTAATCCGATACAAGGTACTTGGAACGCGCGTTCCAAAGTATTTGTCCGGCACTTATCCGTGGATTTAACTTTGTCCAGTGAATTCAATTAAATACCTATCTACAGTACCTATTATATTATATAATATCTAATAATATAATTTGGTAAATTGGGTTTTAACCCCCCGTCGAAAAATGGGTGTAATTATTAGTTTGGCGTGTCTGTGTCTTTGTATGTACATGCGTGCCTTTGTATGTGTGTGTCTGTCTGTCTGTGACATTATAACTTAAACGGATGGACCGATTTTGATGAGTTTTTTTTTGTTGGAAAGCTGATGTGATCGAGATGGTTCTTAGCTACATTGCACGTTATGTTGAGGGTTATTGTTTATTTTTAATTTAAGGAACGAAGTTCCTTACCACGCCTTGAGAAAGGGGGCTAAACGGAAAAACATTTCACGAAAAGTTGTCCACGACACTTTTTGCTATAGTTTATATGCTATTGTAAGCTGTGCGGCGTGCGCATGTTTCTCTGTCTGTCTCTCTCTCTATAAGAGATAAAGAGAGATAGAGAGAGATAGAGATGGACAGAGATTGATAGAGATTGACAGAGATTGATCGAGATTGATAGAAATTGACAGAGATTGATCGATATTGACAGAGATAGATAGAGATTGATCGAGATTGACAGAGATTGATGGAGATTGATAGAGATTGATTGAGATTGATCGAGATTAATAAAGATTTCGCGATAAATATGTCTAAGGAACGCGATTACTAATAAGTTTTAATGGTATCAGCTCCATTTTTCTGGATTTCAAGCCAATTCCGTTAAGTGGACTAGGTGGATTCAATGGATTATGTATTTATGGGGATTAGAAACAGGTGGAACTAATCACCCTCATCTCTAATGTAATCACTAGACAAAAGTAAGTTAAGAAAGTGTAGCATTGATAAGCTAAAACATCCAAATTAAAACATTTAATTGTAGTTAATAATCAACTAAGACAATATACATTATTTAATATATATTTTAGGAATATAAATCACATTATATTAGATTTATATAAGAACTTAGGAAAGAAATTAGGAATTAGAAAAAACTTAATCAATTGTAATTAGAAGTCAAGTTCTTTCAAACTATACATACCCCATACTGCAGGAGGAGCAAGCAGCTTGCGAGATTTCTGCCGTTCATGTAGATTGTAATCCAGTATGGCTTAACATTTTGACACTTATTAGTTATAATTTCTGTGAGTTAAGGATTGTGAAGTATTTTTATTGGTTGAAATGGTGTAATTGAATGTAGAGGAAGCTCAAACTGAACAAAATGTGATAAAAATCCATTCAGTAGTTTTTGTGTTAAAAGTGAACAGACCAATCGACAAAAATTTTAAGAAACCTCGTTTTGGATTACATCTGCTATATACAATACGCAAAATTGATTATTTTTAATAATGTTTCATGTTTTATTACTGTTTGTTTATTCCTGTTTTATGTCCAAGGCAAAAATGTAAGTTATTTTGATAACATGAAACCGACAAAAAGGATTTAAGGTTCTAAAACTTCACAGGGTTAAATAAGCCTACCTGTGTAATGTGGTTGTAACACCATAATTATACTTTTAGGACCAGGTTCCAAATGGCATGTATCACAGAAATGAAAAGAACTAATCCGAAGACCTGAAAATAAATAAATTTGTTTTTATTTTATCGAATACCTCTAAAGAACTGAGTATTGGTACATACATACATATCATCACGCCAAGTCCCTTACGGGGTATGCAGAGAGTATCGA
>NJDC01006402.1:0-26669 GCA_002245475.1 Calephelis virginiensis | reverse complement strand
CCGTGTTAAGAGTTGGGCCTCTGAAGGCTCTCTTGTCCATTAAACACTGAGGCGACTATCAACCAAAATCAAATCTATCATACTCATTTGATCATTCCTTCTCCATGTATACGTATGTATGTCCTTATGCTGAGTATTGGTTTCAATCACTATCATCGTGACCCTGGCTAAGATACAGTTTGTTTGCTACAAGTACAGTTTTAATTATAATACCAGGCATGGGTTAATCTATATCTTACTTATATGTTTGTAAGACATTTTAAGCGCAACAAAACTGCTATAAATAAGTATGTCAACTATTATGTCAACTAGGTACAAAAAATGAATATTTTACTCGATTTCACTGTATTTACATTATCAGAACCTGACTTCATGGTCACGGGACCACCTTAAAAATATTCTCCTTAAAGTAAAAAGAATATTATTTAAAATCGACTCAGAAATTAAGAAGAATCAATTAATATATAAAAAAATAGTTGTCGAGCATTTAGTTTTCAAGGCTTTGTCAAAGTCGGCTAAAAAAGGGTAATTAATGAAAGGACGGTAGATAGGTTTGCAAAGAACGTGACACTTGGTACCTACTCAATACTTACTCACTCTGACAACCCCGAAAGGAATTTGGTTTGAAGATATAAGTGTTTGTGTCTTACTTGTGCCTGCCGTTACATTATCAATGCTCATCGCAGTAGTGAATCGATTTTCTGGAAAAAGAGTAGCTGGAAAACAGACTGAAATATGATAATCATAGCTCTGCAGTAACATTCAATTTCATGAAACAAAAAAATAGTATTCCTCACGCCCATATGTAGGAAGGTATAAACAGAGGTGCAACCAGGTCACCAACAACTTGCCAAAGATACTTTGTCCTGCAATATGATATGTGGGAAACACATTGCCAACCATACACTTACCGAGCATTATTTTTATTTAAAAAAATAATAAAATATTCTCAGTGGCCTGACCCGGAAATCAAACCCTAGGCCATCGTGTAGTCAACGCCTACACAAGACCACTAGATTCAACTAGTAAAATTAAAATAGCATAAATTAATCTTGTAGGTACCATTAAAACTTGTAATAAACGTCCATGTCTACAACCCGTATTTAAAATTAAACTAAAATAAGATTAATAAGTTCTAACAAAACATGTGTTTTTACAAGAAGCTTGCGTGTCCTCGCATCGGTCTGGACTCCGTTACAGAATAAGCCATCAGCCTTCCTGCCAGACAGCGCGTAAAAGGCGGACATAGGCTTATCTCACTAACACCGTTACATCTGACTAGGGGGTAGAGTTTTACGGCAACTCGCCCATAATAGCACCACCATCTAAACTATTCCTGCCACCATAACGTCAGTTCTTGCCGTTGATGTGTTCCGGTTAACTTACATTTGCTCAAGGCTTAACATCCTGGCTTCAGGTTGGTAACCCACCATTACCACCTATGGTGTCTCTAGGCGGCGTGAATTTCTTACCATAAGGGAATCCGGTTGCTTGTTTGCCTTCTAATATTATTAATAAACTTCACGTCACGTGACTTTTGTTATATATGACGTCATAATACGAGAAAATAGCAAAGCTCTAAAGTTTAGACTCTAGACTGTTTGGTTGGTGTTCGGACGCCTTACTAATACTATTACCACTTTGGTGCCTCTAGGCGGCTTTTATTTCTTACCATCAAAAAAATCAGTTTGATTGCCTTTCAATGTCATGAGAAAAAAGTTGAAAGAGGTATATCCTGACTAGTACAATCAGGATATACCAAATAAGTCCTGATACGACCTAACGTTAATATTAATCTTAATGTTAATGGTATTTCTGCTAATCACAACTAAACATACTTTAAATTTTTGGAATCTTTTTTTAATGAAACAAGAAGAAATTATATGAATATAAGACATGTAAGATTAATACGGACATTCTACCTGGACAAACACACTTACTTTTAATTAATTATGCTTGTGATAAACAGTGAGGCCGAGAAATAGAGGCAGTTAATTTTTATTCTCTGCCCATTCCGGAAATCGAACCCTAGGCACATGATTACCGGTAGTATAAGTGCGTGTACAATATCCTGTAGAAAAAAGACAGTTAGATCTGTGTATTCCACTAGTGGAAGCATCAGGACAAAATCTATACTTTCATACTAATCCATTCTCATTATTATGAATGCGAAAGTCTCTCTGTTCCTCTGTCACGGCTGAACCGCTTAACCGGTTTTGAGGAAATTTTGTACGCAAATATTCTAATATAATAATAACAGCATAATTCAACCCCCAATGGACTACATTTTGTAATGAAAGTTTGTATGAAAATCGTAATCTACTCTTTCGGTGTCTCAGACGAGCAGCTAATTTTATACCTATAGGTATTTCAAAAATCTCTTCATGGCAAAATTTTAAAAACCAATCTACAATTAGAGTAGAATAGTGATTGACTGATAAATACTAATTAATCTAAATTAGCTTTGTCTTAGACAGATTGTTGTCATAAGCTGTTAGATATTAATAAAATCATTAAAACTAAATTTAGATAATCCAGTTTCTGTACAAAATTTGTAAAATTAATATTTGAATATTTTCTTCCATATCACCATACCTGATTCCAAATATTGTTTAAAAACAAGCCGTTCATTAGTAATAAATTCATAACACACGATTTTAGCCGTCAAATATTGTGAAATCATATTATGTATAATAAGATATTAAAATATGTTAAGATTGATAACAATCTAAGTTTACCCGGAAAATATATTAAAACTATTTTCTTATGGCCTCCAAATGTGAAACAACATTGGCATACGCGTAGCGGTTTTACATGTTGGATCCACTACACACTGAATCCCGGAATACAGAACAGTAAAGTAAAACTAAACTACATAAGACTCATTGGTCTATAAAACTGAAGAAAACTTAATTATTGCGTTGCGCGAGTAGGTCAGAATTGGTTGAAGGCTTATCACTTAGTGTAGCCAGAAACTTATCATATGGTGATATTTTTTCTACTTCTGTTTTTTTTTTCAAAATGTGTGCATTCCGAATCTATGTAAGTTGTGGAGTAAAACCCTTGATTGGATTGTAGATTTCAGCTATTCAGATATGCGGAGATCTTTTTAATAAATTAAATAAATTTAAACTCATTCTAAGGGTAAATACTATAGAAATAAATTAATATATGTATGCAAGAAAACTTATTATCCCAGTAGCAGGTTGTCAACGCGTTAAAAAGAATAACCTATCGTCAGGATTTTTGAACTTAAAAAAACTTGAACATAAAAAAAACTAAAATACTTTTCTACAAGTTTTGAAGAAAGAAGAAATTTCGCCCCATACAGATTTTTGTAGAAATGGAACCTAAGCACAGAGGAAGTGCTAAAATAGAAATACCTATAATATATATACATATGGTTTATTCGATACTAAATATAATTTATTTAATACTAGATGTTCACACGTTGAAGTGACTTATATCAAAATTTTACCTTGCTATAAGCTACATATCATTTGGTGAAAATCCGTTCTGTGTTGGTAAAGTGTTATTTGTATGAAAAACTGAACACAAAAAAACACAAAAAAAGTTTATGTACAGATTTAGTTTAAATATATGTGTCTATATATTTATAAATGCATATAATATGTAAAAAGTATATAGATAATAAATATATTAGAACGCGACTTACAATGAACATGATCTATTACCATTTTTAAATTTGATTGTATAGCCCTAATAATAAAACATATTTATAATATTTAAAACATGTAAAAATAATCATTGCGGTTCCAAAATTTGAGATTCGGTGACAGAAAATCGTATATATATTATATATATTATATAGACGCGTTACAAGAATCTGTATATGGATCTACGTAATAAAAGCTATTTTGAATTTGAATTTGAATATAGAAAAAATATTGCACCTATTATAAGAGTGATCTTTAAGTCGTATTTCAAACGAAATCTTATATGAACGTAGGTAAAGCAATTTAACTACTATGATGTATGATATTAACTACGATATTTTTTATTAAATAAAAAAAAAAAAAGTTAATAATGTAATATTCAAAACCGCTCATTACACCGCTCCGCTCAAAAAATTGCATTCACCCATCAATTCTTTCGTATTCTACTTCTATATACTTGCTGTCGATTGCAACTTCTTATGAATGTCAAACAATATCTAAGGTAGTATTACTTTACAAACAAATCACATTTAAAGTCGCTCAGCGCATCGCTCCGCTCAAGCACCTTGCGCCCGCCCCTAGTTTTATCCGTAGACCAGTCTATATATTTGTTGTCGTTCGCAACCCCCTATAAAAGCCAACCACTACGTTTCTGTAAGGCAGTGTTGCACGGTCATTACAAATACGTTATTTTACAAAAACTCTGTTAAATTACTTACCCTGGTAAGTATATATTTTTAATTAATTCAAGAATAAAAAAAGTTCAGATTGAGTAAATGAATCTTAGTAAAAAGTGACTGCAAACAGTGTAAAATACTTGTTTTTTTTTTCAAATTAATTAGATCTAACATTAAGTTAAAATAATTACAAAAGTGTCCTAGGAAGTTGCTTAGTTATTAGTTTAATCATGAACTTTTTTCCTTAAACATAACACCCTATTTTATAACACATTTTTGTGAAAAAAAGTAGCAAACATCTGAAATGTTTTTAGAATTCTCTAGAATATGTAGAGATTAATAATCAAAGGTGACGAGAAAAAAACAAAGAAACAAATTTAATATTAGTTATTAATAGTAATTATAGTTGTTAGTAGTAAACTTTTAATATTTGGAGAAATTATTTTATATAAATTTTATAAGGGCAGGATAATTTATGGCAGTGTTAAAAATTTTGAGGAGTATTTGTAGAACTTGACTACAAGGTACACTAGTGGGACAATTATGCGATTCAAATTAAATTAGATTATTTTATTATCTAGAGATTGGTTCTTCACATCCTTATTTGTGAAATTGATTGATAGTGAATTACTTAAACCTTTACTTATGAATTGTAATGAACAAATATGAAACATCCATAGTGTTAAGTCAGTTAATGTCTATTAATGCGTTAATATTTACTAAGTTTTTTTGGCTGTTCAAAAGCATTGCACTGCAGGTAAACGCTTGTGCTTTTCCTCTATACATATGTGTAGTGAGGTACTTTTTTATCTCAAAGAAGTGTGTACATAATGGAATTCCACCATGTGTCAACGATAACGAGTATAGAATCTATCGTTGTATTAGTAATATTCCTACATTATAAAAAACCACATGAAACCTTATTTTATGAGATCAAATATTAAATTAGGCTACTTAATAATATTCAACAAGATTTGGAAGCTACGCCTGAACTTTAGTATTCCAGTCATAATATTTCCAGCCTAAACTATTCTTTAGTAGATAATTACATTAATTTTCTCTTATAGTACTTTCCTTTAAGTAGAAATTTGCCCCGATTTAAAAAATAGCCTATGTTTGAACTTGGATCTTTAACTATAAGTTTATAAAGTTTTACTAAAATTGATAGCGTTTTAGCCGTAAAAGCGTAACAGGCAGACAGGCTGACTTTTGCATTTATAACATTAGCATGGACTTATAAAATATTGGTAATTAGCTACTTGCCGCGGCTTCGTTAACGTTTTATGTTTAACATTCCCACGGGCACACGTTGTGATTAAGAATTAAAAACATCACATTCATATCTGTCTATCCTATTTCTGTGCTAAAGTAATAAGCCTAATTCAAGTTGGTTTCGAAGTAAAAACGTCACAAAACGAAGAATAATTCCCATGGAATCACCCCTTATAAGTTTTATCACAACCCGACTATCGGATTTTTGGTTTTAATCATGACCTAACTTCCCGAAAAATCTAAAAAATCTTCAAAATCTTTTCAATGACGAACAAAAAAAGCGTACAAAAGGTAAAAACAAACAACAGAGCAGGCCCCAATATATACAAAATATCAGTATTTTTCGGAATCTTTTTCTTGAATTTACCGAAAAGCAGAAAAAAATTATGATGGCAAATATTGTCATAATAGTTAATGATCTAACCTTAAAGTCGATGTTAGGAGTCGAAAACCCGAAAAGAATTACGATAGATTACCTTTATCTTACAAAAGTGGACTTAAAGCATACAAAGGATAGTTCAGTGCGATTTTACTAAATAATATATGTTTATTTGGAATTCAGAAAATAATTTACTTATGTAGTAAGTTTGTTTAAAATTTATAAATTTGTAGCGAAGTACAATGGGAATCGTATGCAATTGTTACAATAACGATAGATGTACCGTCTTTCGTGGTTTCACCCGACCTTAGATGGTGAATAAATAACGTAGTCTTAAAAATAATATACAAATATTTCTAACCTGGCGGATAACTCAATGTTGTAAATATTACACACAACCAAAAAAACTATTAAGTTCGGTTGACATGGTATGTGTTATATTGTGCATACTCGTACCTAGTATAGCAGAATAAAATACCTTGTTGACCGAGGGTTAGCAAACGCGCAGCCGACAAAGCCGCGAAAATCAAAAAGCCTCGGATTTGAATTCCATCCAGAATATGCATTTGAATGACAAACATTTAGATGTTAGTATTAATGAGTATGGCTATTCATCAATTTCATTTTGTGTGTATATATAGTTTACATTATGTTATTTTAATTACTAGCGTCGTCGACTGGCACACATAATACAAGCCATTTTAATTACTTTAATTTGATTACTTTGAGGTTAGATTAATTCGTCAGATTAATAGTCAGGAGACGTTTAATTTTTATTTAAATGACATACACTTATGTAGCTGTTAAAGCTTAAAGTGTCATTGTGCGTTAAAATTTATAATAATTTTAATATTCTTAAACCGATGTATTAGTTTTGCAATAGAATAAATAGCCTTACTTAAAATCTAAGCCAAATTTTACCAAAATAGTAATAAAGTTGGACCGGATATATCTTTCATAAAAATAAAGTGTATATCGCTCAGAAGAACTGAAATAGCAAACATAAATAGTACCGATTAATCCCATCGCTAGACTATCATAAACTAAACAAGTGATACATCACAATCCGTCACAGTTTATTTTTATAGAAAATCTTTCTTTCCCGTTTTAAATGACCACAAATTGAATTTTCTTTTGCCAATTCAATAGTTTTGCCTTTTCCGCCCTTAAATCTTTTAATAGAGAAAGTTATTTGGTTCAAAATACAAACTTTCTACTTTGAGTTTTGAAGCTCACAAAAGTTTTTCTGGCCATGTTGGTTGCAGACCTTTTTGAATATAGTTAAAACAACCTGTTTGATACCCAGTAGGAGTGAAAATTGTGATTCATTGTAATTAGTCTATGTAGAGCTGGTCAATCTGTATTGTAACTATGATTCCATGATGATTATGTAAAACCAATTTTCAGCTATTTGCTTTCATGAACGATGTGTGTTTCTTTACGAAATCTTTGTTATCGCCTCTATGCTCTATCGGTCCGCGTCGGACTTGACTTCTCGAGGTCCCGGGTTCGATTCCCGGGTCGAGCAACTAAAAAACCTAGAACATATGTATTTTCAATTTTCTAAATAAAATAACGTTGCCCGGGATTGGATATGTGCCCGATTGGCGCTAGGCTTGCCACATGTCATCTTGGAGGAACTTAGTGTTTTCAGCTAGTCGTGGGTCGCTAGTGGTTGCACCTCTGCCTACCTCTTCTGAGATATGGGCCTGAAGACACTTTTGTTAAGTCCTTATCAGTTTTTTAATCTTCAAAAAAAGTCCGCTTAACTCTTAACCATTAATACGACAATGGCGTGCACCTTATTCTGGATGGATCCCAATCCGGGGAAATCGCTATCGTAGTAGTGGATTAAAAACTGGACGATAATTTCTTTCAAGAGTTTTTGGATAAACTTCACTTAATACTATAATCTTCTGTCCGTCGCACAATAGAAGCCATATAGATACCTGCCCATCGCACATGAACTCAATACCTATCGATTATTTGTAACTATATATAGTTTCGTATATCTGGCCCCATTTCTGGCATTGGGAGAACATACATAGTTTTCCTCTACAAAATCCACTCTCGTAACGCTAAATACTAGGGAGACGTTAAAGTACAATTACTATCTATGGCCGAAAGAAACCCAAAAATAAATTGGCTACTCTAATTACAAAAATGTAACTCAACAATATCGAGCACTGGATACTAATCCAGGGGGTTGTTGCAGAACTCTCTAACTTTTCTGAATAGCTACTGGTCGCTTCATCTAAATTAAGTAAGATCGGGTGATAGGGTCGTCACATTCTTACACTGACGAATCTTGAAAGTGTCGTATGTGAGCAGATCAGGGTGACCCATCATAGGTTCAAATTAATGCGAGTACATGGGTAGAATATCTGTAAAATTTGTGCTCGACAGACGGACCTATTTGTGAAGAATGTCAATAATTATTACTTTCTATTGAGTCTATTCTTTGGAATTAGGCCGTCATCATCATCATGCTCATCTTACTCAACCGATCGAAATTAGGCTTCAGTTGATGAACATAGATTTGTATTTCAGGGTTTAGATTTTAATATTTTTTGGTATCTTTTAAGTATTAGACAATACAAGCACAGAACTTGTTAATTATGGATTTGGTTAAATTTGTATTATTAGTGCAGATATATATTTAAGGTATTTACAAAATAGTTATTTATTTAGACATTTTTCAATACATCGAATAAGAGTTTTTATGAATGTTTATCTATTTCTGCCTCATTACTGAACTTGCAACATTATTTTGTATTTAAAAGACCGTACTTTCAAAGTGTAATTTCCAGGAAACTCGAACAATTAGACACTAATTATTTTTTTTGTATTGTTTCAATGGGTGTTTTTCTACAAATGAAATGCTTGTTTTAATTTAACTGTATATTTGTATGCTACAACCCATAGACTTAATTTTTGTGAGCATAAAATATTTATATATTTTATGTCATTTAAGTATCATATATATCGAAATCGATTTTTCGCAGTTTTCTTTATGATATTGGAAAGCAAACAAGGAGGCGGATTTCCAGATGGTAAGAAATTTACGCCGCCTAAAGACACCAAAGTTGGTAATGGTGCGTTGCCAACCTGAGGCCGGGATGTTAGGCCTCGAGCAAAAGTAATTTTACCGGCTACCTTACCCTCCAAACTGGAACACGTCATGACGTTATGGCGGCAGGAATGGGTAAGGCGGTGGTACCAATCCGGGTGAGCCGCTGCGAAACTCTACCACCTGGTCAGATGTCACGGTTTTAGTGACGGTAGGCCTATGCTCGCCTTTTACGAGCTGCCTGGCGGGCGGCATTTTTTCATGTTTTCTTAAATTTAGGAACTAAACATTGTCTGAAATTCTACCACCTATTTTGAAAATACCCTATATTTATCAATCCTAATACCTATGCCACTTGGTTGTAACTGGCAAAAAGCACTCCAGCAGGACAATTTCAATGATGTTTGTCCGATTGAAATTTCACAACAAAATTTTAAAGCAACTTAACCCCGTGTTGGTCCGGGCTCCTTTGAAGAATAGACCATCTGATTTCCGGTGCCAGGCAGGTCACTAACACCGTGACATCTCTGGGTGGTAAAGTTTTGCAGCGACTCGCCCGGATTGGTACCACCACTAAAGGTAAGCCGTTACTTTTGCGCGAGGCCTAACATTCCGGCCTTAGGTTGGCAACGCACTATTACCACTTTTGGTGTCTTTAGGCGGCATGAATTTCTTACCATCAGCAAATCCATGTGCTTATTTGCCTTCCAATATCATAAAAAAATGTACACTTAAGTGATATATGGAGCTGATAATATGTTGACGGAACTGGAAAGTGATCATAGGAACTCCTGAAATTCTTCGCTTTGAATATTACTAGTTGAATCATCTGCTGGGAATAGTCCTTGTAAATAAAAGCTTATCTCAAAAATATAGTTTTTGTTAAAAAAATATTTATAAACTTTTTCTTTCCAGATAATTTACTTGAAATGGAGCATACTGAATTCCGAGTTAAGGGTAAGTCTTTTTTTTTATTTTTTTTATATCCCTTAGACAAAATTTTAAAATCAATCAGCATAATAGTTTCTTGAAAAAACTTAGAATAAATTTTATTGGAAAAAGTTCACCATAAAAACATCGATAAGATACTCAAAAGTCCAAATAAACAAGGTACATTTATTAAAAAAAATGCGATTGTCGACAGAGAGTATAAAAATAATAAAAAACCCATTTCTAAATATTTACACGTTTATATGCGTTTAAATAGGATTCATAATATAATTTGCTTAAATAAATTATTGTAATAATAAACTACTTGGACGTCACATACAATGTTTTTTAAGAGATATCAAGAATTTAGAATAGGAACACAAAACCAAATTTTTTGATGTGACAAATTGTACATGTTACATAATGTTAAATGGTATTCCAATGGGAAAACACCTAAAAAGTTTGCAATTAATACTACTATCTAGTCACTTAAAACTTACTTTTGAGTTACTTGATAAATACGTAGGCAGAATTGTCACTTAGCCAGATCATAACTATCTAAGTAAGTAAAAGTAAGTAAGTACATTGACGCCCGTAACTCCAAACACGTAGGCAGAGATACGACTAAGGCACCTATGTGTTGATTCCCAACACTCAAAGATCTAAAGTTAGTCCCTTAATGTGATAGGTGGCAAAAATATCGACACCCGGGCATTTACCGAAATTGAATTAAAAAATACTTACAGAACTACTATTTACATTATGCGCTTCGGGTTTACACTTTATACTTTTATTTGGAAATTGGCGGACCTAATCTAAATTTAAGCGAAATGATTAGTTATGTGTAATAACAACTCTACATAGATATTTTTAAAATACATTCGGATTTCCGAAGTTTGACGAATATAGCCGAAGCGCACAATTTAAATAGTACTGCTCTAATTGGCAAATTTTGACTTTCCCAACGCGCTAATTGATCGAAAAAGTTCGTGATATCAACGCCAATATCGAAAGACCAGACAGTAATCATGCGAAAGAAGCCGCAGCAGCTGCTGCAGTCACTGAGCCCATAATAACAACTTTGTTGATAACTAATGTTTGATATTCAAGCCACGTTTTTACAAATGACTAGCAACACAATTAAATATTACATAGCTTTATAATTGATACAAATAACGGGGTATTTTTGCTCAAGATTTTATTCAATGTCAGCTCAGAATATGACATGCTATTAACATATTATTGATAATAAATAAAAATACGAGCAATTGTTAAAGTTCTTCTATTCTATCAACATTCTATTAATTTATCATATATATTTTTCGTATATTAATTTATCATATTCTCCTAATTTATTACATTCTTCTATTCTATTCAAATGTCTAAGATAAATGATTTAAACATTTTAAACCCGAGATCTCCTATTCTCTATCGACATCTTATACGATCTACGTATTACACACATCTTGAAATCTTAAAAGAAACAGGATAATTCAGAGACTTACGTTGTATTTTTATTTTTAACCGACCGCAAAACAGAAGAAGGTTCTCAAGGCGACTGTATTTTTTTGTAAGTTTGTTACGTGAATAATAGCCAACCGATTTTGATATTTTTTTTAGAAAGATAGGTCACAATTCCGAGGTGGCCCCATATTACTTTTATCATGACGCGACTAGTCATCAATGATGAGGCTGAGCAGGATAGGTGAAAAAAAATTGCATTATTAAGTAACTCCAAATACTTGTAGGATGTTAATCAAATTTATGTGGGACCATTTCGGAACCTTTTGCTATCTTTCGAAAAAAGAGTTATAAATCGTGACATGGTACGTAATGAAATTTTTGGAGTTTGTTTTCGTAGTTTTATTGCGCTTGTTTATTTTTTATAGCCTCTGTTTAATTTGTTTATTTTTTATTAATTGCCTCTGTTATCTAGCAGTCCGGTGTTGGATTTGACTTCATGGGTCGGGCAACAAACGGAAAATGTGTTTTGTGAATGTTCTAAAAAAAATGTTGCACAGGATTGGTTTATTGAATTTAAAACTTTAAAAGAACTATCCATCACATTTGTCTGGTACTAGCTTGTGTTTGTTTATGAATCATGCAGTGGTAGCTAATAAGTTGATCTTCGTATTTGTGATAAAGAGCAATAACACCATTATGAATATGTATCATAGCAGAAGCCCAATCAGGAGTCATTGATACGAGTTCATACAGAGGTAGCTTAATCTGGTCAATTATAGAATTCAAAGCATATCTGTAAATATTCGTTAAGGTCACAAGATTTTTCTTTTAAGGAAAACATACTTAGCTTTATTTGCTACGTTTCCCTATTATTAAATCTGATTTTTACTCTCCTTCATTAAATGTTTGTGCTGTTAAGCTGCGGAACCCTTTCCCTGATATAAATAGTGCCAGTGAAACATTATATGCGTTTAAGATACTATTAAAAGAGCACTATCTCTCACAAAATTGTTTTTTTTATCGTCGTCTATTTATTATTTTTTCCAGTTATATACACAGGTACAAATATAGGTTTAAATAGGTACAAATATAGGTAAATTTGTTTATATTATCTAAGTATGTATTATATGTGTATATTCATGTGCAAGGGCGTCGCCAAGGAAGGGGGAGCACGAGGGGTAGCTGCCCTCCCCTGGAGTTTCTACAGAAGTATCTAAACTTGTCTTGCTTGATCGATTATTCTAGTACTTTTACTGCTAATTTGCTACTATTTAATCGGGAAATGAAATGCTTGTTAAAAAATCGAGGGCATTAGTCTCCCGACTTAACATACGCTTCATATTTTTCTCAATGTCCGTGTCAGCGTGCCACCCTCTAGGCCATCGGCTGGCGACGCTTCTGTTCATGTGTATATACATATTTATTTAAATTATATGTATTTTTTTAAGTTTTTCGTAGTCAACAAATCGTGTATCTACACTAAGTCTACGATTATCTTTGTTTCTGTTTTTCCTTTCACGGGTCAGCTGGAAGAAATATCTGTCACTGGAGATAAGCTCGCCTATTGTAGTGTATTATCTTTTTTTTATCTAATGTTTAGTGATAGCGTTTTGTGTACGAAATTGGTGTTACGTATTTTTTAGCAGTTCTTCTTTCGTTGAGAAATCATCAAATCCGAACAAAAATAAGTAATTGTGCGATATCAGTCGGTATCAGTCATATATGTTGACTGGTCAAGTCATAGCAAAGAAGAAAAAGATATCTTGTTATAGCTCTTTGTATATGTATTTACTTTTCTTTTCTGTTCGGCACTTCAAATTTTTTAAATTAATTTTTCTCTTTAAACCTGACCGCGATTCCGATCCGATAGTTTATAAAAATATCAACGCGCACAAGTTACACTTGTATAATCCACGTCATTAAATATTTTTCTGATTCTGATTGTGTCTTTTTTTACGCCTAGAGACAGAGAATAAGCACGCAGCTCTCCTGATGGCAAGAGATAACCGTGACGTATAGATACCAGAGACGTTATAGGTGTGTCGCTATCTTGTGGTCAGGTTGCTAAGTATATTGTGCAAGTCTACTGACAATCCTTTCTTTCGTACTGGAACTTAAAATCGTCATTATGGTGGCAAGATTAGATAAGGCGGTGGATGGGTAGCAGCACGGTGCTCTACCACCAGTGAATTAGTTGGTGACGTATCTGATCTCACTCTTGTGAATTGACTGGCAGAAAGGCTGATTGTCGATTCTACACACTACCCAGACTAATACGGAAAACTTATATGTGCTAGTGGATAACAATAAAATATATATAAAGGCAAACACATTAATCGTTTATTTCCATATATAAATCAACTAGTGGCCCGCCCCTGCTTCGCACGGGTATATAATATACATATAAACCTTCCTCTTTAATCACTTTATGTATTAAAAAAGCGAATCAAAATCCATTGCGTAGTTTAAAAGTTTTAAGCATACAAAGGGACTGGGTTTCATACTATGTAGAGATGCGGCATAAAGTTTTAATAACTGTATTAGTTTATTATCTCTTTCACTGGAAGAGGGTTACAATATCATGATAAATGTATCAGTAGAATTGCAACAACGTTTTTTTTTGTTAGAACTATTAATTAAATTGAAATAACATTAAAGTTAAAAATATATTAACCCCTGACAAAACTTACGTGTAATGTAGCTAAGAACCAATTTAATTACTTCTTATTTCAAACAAATCTGGCTTGGATGTAATTTTTATTATCTACAATTAGGCAAACCTAATTTATTGACATCAAATGAGCACCCGATTTCGCAAAAATCGGGGTAAAGCAGTGGCCTCCATACTAAGGCTCATAATATATTGATATTGGGTAGCAACGGGAAGTACACGATATGAGTTCTTCACTGGTGTTCTTTAACTAAACAATCATTGTACTTCAACTGTCCAAAATACGGCCAAAATTGACTAACTTTATTTATTATGTATTCTCAATGATAAATCTCACTCTCAATAATCCATTTGTTCTGTCAATGGCGCCAAAACACTAAAAGTTGTGGATCTTTCACGTAAATTGTAATTGTAGATTTTTCCCCGTGTTTGGCCTGCTACCTTTGTAGAATATACAATCTGCCTTCCTGCCAGGCAGCTCGTAAAAGGCGAGCATAGGCTTACCGTCACTAACACCGTGACATCTGACTAGGTGGTAGAGTTTCGCAGCGACTCGCCCGGATTGATACCACCGCCTTACATATCCCTGACGCCATAACGTCATGACGTGTTCCGGTTTGGAGGGTCAGGTAGCCGGTAAACTTCCTTTTGCTCGAGGCCTAGCATCCCCACCTCAAGTTGACAACGCACCATTACTACTTTTGGTGTCTCTAGGCGACGTGAATTTCTTACCATAAGGAAATCCGTCTGCTTGTGTGCCTTCCAATATCATAAAAAAAAAGAAAATAGTGACGTCGTTTATGTAGCAACGCCCTTGACCAATTAAAACGCCATATCTCAATTTTACGCAAACAAATACTTATAGATCGTGATATTTTACAAGGTAACATCACAATTATAGTTAATCCTATTTGTGGTAAATTAAAAATGCTTAAGCTTTGACCTTATTAGGACATGTCGGCAAAGCGAATTATGTTATTAGTAACCGTTATCGGTCGCTAAGTAATTTTAAACCTAAACACGTAATCATTAATTCACGATTACAAAATAATGTTTTAGCTCAGTAAAACTGCAATACATTAAGACCAATAAAACTGCAAAAAGAACTTCGATTTCAATAAGTAAGTCATTTACGTACGTACGTATGTAAGTACAGTAGGTAGGTACTAGATACTATTTCAATTATGCGCTTGGGCTTTACACTTCATACTTTTATTTTTAAATTGGTTGACCTAATCTAAATTGAAGCGAAATGATTAATCATGTGTAATAAAAACTCTATATAGATATCTTTAAAATACATTCGGATTTCCGAAGCTTGACGAATAAAGCCAAAGCGCATAATTTAAATCGTACAACTGTATTTTTACTTTTGTTAAAAATATCCAAAATGTAATGATGTATGATGTAATGATGCCTAACCCCAGGGTTAGGTATCATTACATTTAATCCGCCATCAGCAAGGCTGCTTTGTCTTTTATTTTCGTAAAAACCAAGGTTATACCTAAGAAAGCTAGTAATCATAAAATAAGTTAGTAATAATAACTAATTAATTGTTTTTGTTATGTATTTATATCTTTTTTTATGATATTGGAAGGCAAACAAGCAGACGGATTTCCTGATGGTAAGAAATTCACGCCGCCTAGAGACTCCAAAGGTGGTAATGGTGCGCTGCCAACCTGAGGCCAGGATGTTGGGATTCGAGCAAAAGTAAGTTTACCGGCTACCTTACCCTCCAAACCGGAACGCGTCATGACGTTATGGCGGCAGGAATAGGTAAGGCGGTGGTTCCGTAAAACATGGCAACTTTGCCCTCGACGGTTGACTTTGCCCAGTTGTGTATTTCTTAAAAAACTTAAAAAATACCAAATTTATCCATAGTTAGTAAGCACATTTTGTGTATAGTAAAAAATTCATTATATTTCTGGCAACACTATGGGACGTACTGTTACAGATGTTACTTTAGTTATCTGTCAGACGATGTTGAAATTAGGGTGTTTTTTTGCGGGCAAAAACTGTTAAAAAAACTTTTTCGAGAAGTGTTACTTGGAGTTATCGCAGGGAAGTAATTATTATACATTTGTTATTACATTAGAAATGAATGATATAGGCTAGTTTTCTTCGCTAAACACATCATAAAATCATAAAATATAGCGGTGGGCAAAGTTACAAGGATATTTTTTAAACATCGTTGACAAGATTGCGCAATGTTTCTTTTTACCAACCAAATTGTACCAATCCGGGTGAGTCGCGGCGAAACTCGACCACCTAGTCAGATATCACGGTATTATTGACGGTAAGCCTATGCTCGTCTTTTACGAGCTACCTGGCAGGAAGGCAGATGGTCTATTCTGCAAAGGAGCCCGGACCAACACGGGGAAAAATTTCATTTGTAAAAGTCTATATATGTATCAAACAGTCTATATCTACTAACACTGATTCGCAACGTTGTTTTATTTAATTTTTCTATATCTCCAGTAAAATGCAAAATATTTCTTTTCAGAAATCAACTTTTTATTGTATTGTTTGCTTGTATTTTCTTTCTCTATCTATATAATAACACAGCGAACAAGCTCACAGTTCTCCTGATTGTAAGAGATAGAGATAGTAAGAGATAACCGTGACCTATAGACACCATAGATGTTATGGGTCAGGTGATCGGGGTGTCAGGGTTATTAGGCAAGTCTCGGACCAGATCTTACGGTCCGGAACATTTTACTATGACGATGTATTTCCGGAAAAAAAATGCTGCACAGTATTCTACCACCAGTGATTTTATTAGTAATGACAAATTTAACCTTAGGTAGGTATAATCGGGACACTCGCGACTAGCTAAAGATAAGCTCGGGCACATATAAAATCCTGAATAACGATGGCTTTGTTAGAAAATTGGAAAAAATACATTATTGCGTTGGCTGACACGTCCGAACCAGGGACCATACTGCAACTCTAAACAACTAAACCAACAAGGCGATTTTTAACAATTAGAACAGATAAAATTTATTTATTTAAATAAATAAAATAAAAGTCGGTAATGTTGCTGGCGATAAAACAACAGAACGTATACGTCAAGCCATGAAGCTATATTAGGGAGAAACACAAAGTCGTTTGAATAAAATTGGTGTTTATGTATCGGGTTCGAATCCAGATATTGAATCGTTGCTTTGATCCTTTAAGCCTTTTATTGTGCTTAGACCGTGTTTGTTTTAAATTCATTCATAAACATTGGTTGGTATAAAATGTACAAAATTATTTTACGAAAAGAGAACGAGTTCATACTCGTTCTCTTTTCGTAACACAGTAACTTAATAAATGAAATTTTAAACTTAATGGTATATCCATAATGTTTTATTAAGTGATAGTGCAATTGGATGGTGTTGTGCGAAAACCAACTTATAACTAGCGAAAAAAGAATCTGTAGTAAAAAAGAAACTAAGAAACTGAAGCAGTAGAAAAATACAGACATACATACAGTAAACATACTGATAGGTCCTCCGAAGACAATAATTTCTTATTATTGAACTACAATACATTTTAAACCCATTTTATTACAACAACTTCAAAAAACCGACTCCATTTCCTTGGATTTATTGAGATTTGATAATTATTTTTGTCGAAATGGTAACGCAACATTTTTATCAATATCTACTAGTAGTGTTTGAGTTCAATCATATCAAGATATGAGAAGAAATATGATGTAAGAGGTCGTCAATATAAGTAAATGTATAAATTATTAAGTAAAATTCAAAAGCCACAGTTCGGGTCACAATAAAATTAATATGGGACCACCTCGGAATCTTGATCCATCTTTTGATTTTGAGTTGATAATAATGTTTTTATATGGGATATGGCTCGTATGATGGAGACAACTGGGACCTATAGACACCATAGATATCATAGGTGAGTCAACGTCTGTGGCTGGGTTAGGAGTCCACGGGCTATTCTACCCTCCATAGCGGAATACAACAATTTCAAGGTATGCTAGATCTCTACCTGGGCAAATTGCTACAAAGCATTCGACCACTAGCTATTTTGTGTGGTAATGGATCATTTAACCTATGTATGACTCTTATGCCAGGCAAAAAGCAAAATGTTCATTATGGGGACTAATAAGGAGGAGAGGAGAAAGGAGCATAAAACAAAAGATGTTTTATTTCAATTCTTTATATCTACTTCATTAATTGAGCGGAGATGGAACTTGAGCATAAAAGAAAAGCGTTCTTTTATTTCAATTTATTTCAACTTTTATAATTGAGTTTCACATGTGGCTGGTGAGCAAAGATTTTCAATTGTAAATTATTTCTTTCAATGGAATAAATAACGAAATGTAATTGATTTTTTTTCACAAGCTTGCTTTGAGATACCTATGTGAACGCTGCACATACATTTAATTATCCTCAAGCAGTGTTTCTTTTCTCATGAATCGTCACGCCCATAACCATCAATCGGGATTGGATATGTGTCCGGCTGGCGATAGGCTTGCCACCTATCACATTGTTGGATTTAGTATTTTCGGCTAGTCATGGGCCCTAGTTGTGCCTCTGCCTAACCCTTCAGGGATACGGGCTTGAAGATACTTTTTACGTACCTGTAACCATTGGTTATTATGGATAATTTAAAAACCCTTTATCGGATGTTAATATTTTTATGGGAGTGACTCAGAATCTTTATCTCGGCTAGCTGTCGAATAAATAATTATTGCCTATGTAGTCTAGTGGTTCGGTGGTTGGACTTGACTTCGTGAGGTTCTGGGTTCGGCAGGGTCGGGCAAAAAAAAGAAAATGTGTTCTTTTAATTTGCTAATAAAAATAAACGTTGCTCGAGATTGGATATGTGCCCGGTTTGCCAGCTGTCGCATTGTGGCACTTGCGGCCAATATTAATAACCTATCTAAGATTAGATCGTGCTAATTTAGATCAGTTGCCAGGTAACCGTTGCCATTTTTCGAAAATTAACAAAAATATCTTAGCAACAAATCTCTAGAAGGCTTTTCTTTATCTGTAGATAAATATTAATAACCAATATTGACTGTTAGTGTCTTCGGCTAGTCGTGGGTGCCCTAATTGTGTCTCTGCCCATCTTTTCGAGGAATATGAGGCGTTAAGATACTTTATTTTATAATTATAATCAAAGAAATTAAAGTCGGTTTTTTGCAGCCTGGTCTTGATTACCTTATTTTAATTTGTCGACAGCAAAGGAATTGGTGGATTTCATTGCTGATTACTTGGAGAATATTCGCGATAATCGAGTATACCCTGGGGTCCAGCCTGGATATCTGCATAAGCGGCTGCCAACAGAAGCACCACAACTGCCAGAGAAATGGGATGATATTTTCCGGGATGTTGAGGACCATATACTACCTGGTGTAAGTCAAATAAAGTGTTTTTTAATATTTGAGGCAAGCAAAAATGTAAGCTGTAGCCACTAAAGATGTCATTGTGAAAACTGTTTGAAATGCCTGTTTGATAATTGGTTTTCAATACTTGTATTGTATATTATACTAGCTGTTACCCGCGGCGTCGCCCGCAATAAATTAAGATGTAAGCTATCCTATCTTTCAAGTTAGGTCAAACTGCACACGGTGTGTAAATTTAATTGAAATCGATTAAGTAGTTTAGGAGTCTATCGCGTAAAAAACAACGTGACACGTAATTTATATATATTAAAATAAGATTTAAAGGTATTTATAGAGGTAATTTACCTCGTGTTGGTATGGTCTTCTTTGTACGATAGACCATCTGCCTTCCTGTGCCAGGCAGGTTGTAAAAGGCAAGCACAGGCCGTCACTAGCACCGTGATATCTGACTAGGTGGTATAGTATCGCAGCGACTCGCCCTGATTGATGCCACCGCCTTACCTATTCTTGCCGCCATAACGTCAGTGCTTACCGTTGACCTGTTCCGGTTTCTAGGATAAGGTAGCTGGTAACCTTACTTTTGCTCGAGGCCCAACAATGTGGCCTCAAGTTGGCAACGCACCATTACCATCTTTGAGGTGAATTTCTTAAATCTGTCTGCTTGTTTGCCTTCCAATATCATAAAAAAATGGTACAAAAAGGTAGCTAACCATACTACTATCGTGATGAACATCAAAGATGTTAATTGTGCGTTAATCTGAAATCTTAAGACTTTTGCTAAAAACAGAATGTATGTCTTCAAACTGATAACAAACTTATAAGTCCATGCTCCGGGTCCGCTGTGTAGAAAAGACCATCTGCCTCTCTGGCAGGCAGCTCGTAAGAGACGTGCACTGCTTAAAATACAGTTCATCACTAACAAAACCACTGGTTTCAAAGTGCTTTGCAGATACTTGCATAAATAGAGATCCTACCTAATTATGCACACCATTATGACTATGTCATGTTGCAGCCCGGAGAGTAAGGTAGCCGGTAGACTTGCATCAAAGGCGTAACATCCTGGCCATAGGACATCGATCCACCTGTAACATAATTATATGGTTTCTGTAGGCCACGATTACAACTTACCATGGGGAGAGCCGTGTGGCCGCTGACCTCTGAAATGAATCGAATTGAAAGTGAATCATAGAGCCTTACATAGCATTAAACTCTGCTTATAAAATAGTTGTGAAAAAAACGATTCCCAAGATTCAGGATCGCCTAGTTTGGGAACCTCTGGTAAATCTGTACTCAAGCAATACTAATTTCTCAATTATAATATCACTTTTCTTTCAAAATTGGTCAACTGTATAGTGGCAGTAATAGAAATAGTAAAAATAAACCAGTAACAAAGTACCAAACGAAACGTGAAATTTGCCACTTATGTTAGAAGTCACGGTGCTAGTGACGTACAAGTCAATGGCCTGTTACGAGTTGCCGAGCTGATAGTCTAGTCTGATTATTAGTTTATTACTCAAAGAAGCCCTGGACTTGACATGGATATTATTTTTGTATAGAATTTATTGAGTATTTAACAAACCCGTCAAATGTAGTTTTGTTATTTTATTTATTTTCGAGGTTGGCCACCCTGGTCAATAACCTATTATTAAACCAAGAAATTTTAATCGATTTAACCGTTTCAAAGGAGTATGGTAAAAACACAACATGTATGTTTTTATTTTTCTGTAAAAAAAGTATATTCACGTCATTATTCCCGAAGAGGGAGGCAGAGGCACTACGCGGGCACCCACGATTAGCCGAAGACAGTAAGTCCCACAATGTGATAGGTGTCAAACATATCGCCAACTGGGCATTTTAGTTTTATTATTAGAAAATTCAAAATACTCATTTTCTATTTTGTTTTGCCCGTTCCGTGGTTTTGAACCCCGGACCTCAAGCAGTCAATAAATATAAATTAATACTAGTAGTAACGTATTTTTATTTTAGCACTTGCCCTGTGCTTGGGATAAAAAAATTAATAGTAGTAGTATTAATATCTTCATGCCCATATCCTCGAAGACTTAGGCAGAGGTACAATCCGGGAGAGAATCGAACCCGGGACCACATGCAGTCAAGTCCAACACCTGGACCACTAGACCACACAGGCGATTATATTATAGATTAATGTGGAGCAATATTGGCAGGTCATCAAGGATTATGACATTTGGCACTTTTTACTGTTTGCAAGGGATCTGATTATTGTCATCAATGTTCTTTTTTACTAGATTGTCCACTGGCAAAGTCCACACATGCACGCCTACTTCCCGGCTTTGACTTCGTACCCTTCAATTATGGGAGAAATGCTGTCCAGCGCCCTGAACGTGCTGTGTTTCACTTGGGTATGTGTATTTTGTTACATGTTTTACAATATATGATATTTTATTATAAATTGACCTCAAATATCAATACAAGAAATGAAACACTAGTTGAACACATGTTTTATTAAACACAGTCTAAAATTGAACATTTATCAAATACTTACCGTCTCAGTACAAAATAAAATTCCAGTCAAACACATGTCTTAATAAACACAGTCTAAAAGATTCTCAACCAATAACTTTCTGCCACGTAATCCATGTGTGGCATATTATTGGCTGGATGTCAATTTCAATGTTTCGTGAAACAGGCGTGTAAATTTTTTTGGTGGTAAGGGGGTATGGTACGTCATTTGTTTTTTAAAAACTTCGCACTGGATCAAATAATTTTATGTAAAAACGCACAAATAAGTACAAAGATGTAACCTAAAGCCTAGTTATTTATTCCACTCTGTCAGCTAAAGGTTAGCGTACACAGACCTAGCCGTACCGAGGTTTGGGACCGATTTTCGACGGGGCAGATCTTTTTTGTGTGGTCTGTATTTCCGGGTGTGAAAATTTAATTTTAGCTACATTACGGATAGATTTTGTCGAGGGCTTTAGAGAAACTTAGACTGTGAAGAGCAATGGAACCCTTGTAAATACTGATTATATATGTAGAAACAAACGAGGTAGATCAAATTTAGCGAGCTGTCACTGACCTCTTAGGCCACTCTTAGAATCCTATAAATACATGGTAATGCTATAAATACGAAAGCAGTCTGTCGCTACGTTTGGTTTACTATCACGATTAAAAAAATTGACCGATATTGATAAAATTTGGTATGCATAGATAGAGTTAACGCCCCGTGTTCAATCATGGGCTGAAGCAATCGTCTGAGGGCTATAATGGGTGATAAAAATTTGTTTGAAAATCTTATCGTTATTTATAATTTAATTACACATATTTATAATCAGGCGTCATCCCCTGCTGGGACTGAGTTGGAGACCATAGCCATGAACTGGCTGGGAAAGCTGCTTGGTCTACCAGATTGTTTCCTAAATGAGAAGAACGACAGTCCTGGCGGTGGAGTTATACAGGTAAGAAGAAAAGGGTGCTTTTCAATGCACTGGAAAGGAAGCAGACCGATTTCACTCGTCTACTACCATATACCCTAGTTGCACTATTCATTCTTCTTCATTTAAATCATGGAATTTTAAGAAAGATAACAATTTTGTTTTTTTATGGCTAACCTTCAACTTCACTGGCTTATAAGAAAACAGTTTATGAATTCGCTCCAAAACTACAAATTGAATAATTATGCAAACTATCTGTTTGGGAATTAAAATGTACAATTTTGCCCGGTGTTGGTCCGGGCTCCTTAGCAGAAATGACCATCTATCTTTCTGCCAGGCAGCTCGTAAAAGGCGAGCATAGGCTTACCGTCACTAACACTGTGACATCTGACTAGGTGGTAGAGTTTCGAAGCGTCTCTCCCTGATTGGTACCACTGGCTTACCTATACCTGCCGCCATGACGTCAGTGCTTGGCGTTGACGTGTTCCGGTTCGAAGGGTAAGGTAGCCAGTAAGCTTACTTTTGCTCAAGACCTAACATTCCGGCCTCATGTTGGCAACGCAACATTGCTATCTTTGGTGTCTCTAGGCGGCGTGAAATTCTTACCATCAGGAAATCCGTCTGCTTGTTTATAAGAGACTAGCCGAACTGGCGATCGTATTGCTTGACATTGATAGCTACTGAGAGTCTGTTAAGGCAAATTTAAATTATGGTTTTTTCAGCTTTTCTCTTCATTAAAAACCTTCTCCTAACCAATACAATAAAAAAATATGTGTTGTGTGTGTATGTGTGTGTGTTTATGTATCATTTGTGTTATTACTATATGTACATAGTATATGTTTTATTATTGAAAGATAATTTGTTCACATTTTTTTTCAAATAACTAAGCTCTCCTAATAAGTTTAGGTTGACTGGTAGAGAATGCCATGCTGCATTAAGTCCACTTTTGAACACTTTTGTGCATAAATTTTAAATAATAAAAAAATTAGCAAAACTGGTCCTTCCGTTCAGGCTGACCACAAAAAAACTACGGGAAATGGGGATTTATGTTTTTATATAAGATTGATTTTAGAAGCAAACAATCCCAGGCATTGTTATCTGTTAGATATTCTGCTGTATTGAATAAGATTTTCTACATAATTTAAATTTGATACATTTTTAAATTTGTTTAAACACGTGTCTTTATCAATTGTGTCCTAATTTACCTATTTGTAATTCTAATGTTATGCATTATAAATGCATTTCTTTTTTTTGTTGCCCTACCCGGGGAACAAACCCTGGACCTGAAGAAGTCAAGTCCAACACTGGAACGCTAGAACACTAATACATTATGGGGCTTAGTGACGTGGGTGTTCTTATTGTACCTTTAGCTAAATAATAGGGGACAGGGGCGTGAAGATAGTTTTTCATGATCACGTTTAAGCGATTACAACAACGCTTACGCTAAGGTAAGGTACTCTTGGGAGCAGGTATTTTGTATCGTATATTTCGTTTTGTGACTGTACTTTTTAAGGCCTAAAACAGTATTTAGTTGTTAGTTACTGACGGTATATAGGTAGAAAATTTTCCTAATGTGAATGTGTGTAATAGTACTGTTCGTTAAAAGTAAATTATCTGTATCTTCACGCCCATATCCTCGAGGAGTAGGTAGAGGCACAATCAGGCCACCCACAACTAGCCGATGACACTAATTCCCACAATGTGATAGTTGGCAAGCCTATCGCCAATCAGATACATATCCAATTCCGGGCAACATTATTTTTATTAAAATATTGACAATATATATTTTCTAATTTTTTTGTTGCCCGACCCGGGAATCGAACCTAGGGCCTTAAAAAGTCAAGTCCGACTACGGACCGCTACACCACAGTGGCAACTTAAAAGAAAGTAGTAAAGAAAGACAAAGAAAGTAGTATCTGTAGTTGATAACACTAAAATTAAACATTTTCAACAACCTACAGAACCTGCAAGTATTGTGTCTAAAAACCATTTCGATCGAGTCGTCCTTCAAACAAAAAATCGCATCGAAATTGGTTCACGCGTTGAAAACCTTTGATGCGACATACAAACAGATACCAAACAGACAAAAACTCGTCTAACTTATACCACCCCTCGTTTTCTGTTGAGGGTTTAGAAATGTTAAAATACTCTGATGATGCTGAAAAGAGTGAAACCGGTTTGCTTAAGTTTGAAATAAAGTGTATTGTGGAGAAATACAACTGTTATTTAGAAATCACATATACAATGGAATTTCATCAAGTGTCGACAACGAAGAGTATAATTTTTTTTATTTCGCCGAACAGACAACAGCAAGTGAAGCAACACTGGTGAGCCTATTAGCTGCAAGGACTAGGGCTCTAGTTGAACTAGCTAGCCTCAACCCTGAAGTCCAATCGTCGGAACTGCTAGGACATCTGATATGCTACTGCTCGGACCAAGCACATTCATCTGTTGAAAAAGCTGGATTGATAGGTATGTTGAATTTTGGCTACATTTTATTAGTGATGATTCTGATAAGCACAAAGTAAATTTATTTCAATTGTATGCTCGCCAGTAAAACAAAAAGAAAATAGATGGAACATTTTAGTCATGTCAGATTAGTCGTGGCTAATAATAATGTCCGGACACTGATACGTTGACATTGGCTAAATAAGTCGTGAAAAACGATTGAAAGCCATATTTATAAAAGAAAAAAAAAGATCAAAAACATGAAGCTTTTTTTCTTTCTTTCTTTAAGTATTGGCCTTCACGTTAGTATTTTGCCATTAGTCAAGTAGAAATTTGCTTCAAATTTTACATCAATTTTAACAAATTATAATTAGTCAACAGTCATAGCTCAAAAGTCGTCAGTTAGTCATGTCAGACTCTTGGGTAAAGCCATTATTTAATAATAAGCCTCATTACCCAAACTCATGTAACGAGGTTTGGCGGCAACGAGGAAATACACGATACATTTCTTCCTGATTATTTCATTTCTGCACTTTCACTGAACGAAATTGTACAAAATGCCACCAAAATTGACTAATTTCACTCAATATCAACTCGAAATCCAATAATTATGAAAAAACTTTGACCATCTTTTCTCTCGATAGCGCCAAAACTCAAACATGAAGCTATAGACTACTACTGAAGGTTACACTCAACAAAGAACGGTAGGGTTACTCTTGTATTTTGATGTCATGAAAATTGGAAATTGGAATCGTCTATGTCGTTTTAGATACTTTTGAACAGAGTATTAAGGGAATATTAAATAAATAAATAAATCGAAATATTCTTAAAGTTTTTTTTTAATATTCAATACAGATATTGGTAAACATTTTGTGTAAATTCATTGAACTATTTTAAGAACAACTCTTTACATTCTCACATTCTTCCTGTTATAACTTACATTTTTAATTATTCTTTAACGTCTCAGGTGTTCCCTTCAGTGTGGAAAAAGGCAAAGGTCATCCCGCTTCCAAAAAAATCACATCCTTTTAGCCCTTCTGATTTTCGTCCTATCTCTATTCTATCCAAAGTCTTGGAGCACATTGTTCATGAGCAGCTAACTCGTTTTCTCCGACACAATGAACTCTTATGCCCATTCCAATCAGGTTTTCGGCGAGGACATAGTACAGTGACGGCTCTAGTTAAAATTTCTGACGATATTCGTTACGCAATTGATTCGAAACTCCTTACCGCACTCGTTTTGCTTGATTTCAGTAGTGCATTTACGAGGGTCAAACTGAAAGTTCTTAGAAAATCAAAAACTAAGCATTCTAGC
>NJDC01006394.1:65550-80567 GCA_002245475.1 Calephelis virginiensis | reverse complement strand
CCCCTAAGTGATAAGGGTGACTCACCCCCTTTTTTTAAATAAATCACATTAAAAATATAGCAGAACAACGTCTGCGGGGTCAGCTAGTATATATATATAATAATTAAAAAAACATTTTACAGAATACCAATTTATGAATCTAAACCATTTTCGAATTCCCTTGAACACACACAAAAAGTTTCATCAACATCGGTCCAGTCGTCTAGAAGGAGTTCAGTAACAAACACACGAACACAAGAATATATATATATACAATGTGTGACAACACAAGAGGCCTAAAACCTTAGCTTCTGGCAACTAACCATAGGTATCTATAGGCGACGCGTATATTTTCTTATTTGGGATCTTAAGAAAAAAACTATGGTGTAATTAACTGGAAAACCCATCTATAGCCCGTATATCAGTGGAGCTTTGTCTATGATTTACGAGGTCAATTTGGCCCCCAAAGAATTTCTCAAGGAAGTGGACAGGGCCGTATCTGATCAAACATCCCATAAATATCGCTCGGACAGTATTTATCATTGCACTGTCAACAGTAATAGAACAATTTATGATTAGGAGATTGTTGTATTATACTCTTAACTAGCTGCTACCCGCGGCTTCGTCCGCGTAGTCTATTTATTATTAAATCTCCAACGCTACTCGTTGAAATTTTAAGTTGAAAAACGGCCTACGTCCTTCTTCAAACTTTAATCTATTTTTATTTAAATATAATCTAAAAATTATTACACGATGATGTTCTGGAAAGAATAAATTTAGAAAGTAGTGCACTGAGCACAACTGTTCCATAAGGAGTAAACCACGCACATACCACGCGTCTGTGTTGCGCGGTCTACTATAGTGTTAACGTAGTGATTAGGTATATTCTATTTGATTGTGTTATTTTAAAACTGCGATATCTCCTAAGATATTCATTCAAATCGAGTGATGTGAAATGCAATTTTGTTTTTAATGAATTACTTGTGATGAATGACGTATTTTTTGGATAAGGATTAACATCTTGTTTATAAAATAACCTTCGCAAATCATGCATTATTTTGAAACAAATTTGGTTAGCATAAAAAAAAGGTTATAGTGAGCTAACCTTAAAAGATAGAAATGTGATGTCGCGGACTCTTTTTAGGACTTTTAAAGGGGAACAATTCTTTCAGACATGATTTTCACGAAACTTTCACCGTTAACGCAGTGCACACTCTCAATAAGAAAAAATCCCCCGATCTTAATTGGTGCTCCGCTCCTATTGATCTTAGCGTGATGAATAGCCTATATTTATAGCCTTCTTCAATAAATTGACTTTTTAACAATGAAAGTTCAAGCAAGCAAACAAACAAACTCTTCAGCTTTTTAATATTAGTATAGATAGTATAGATTTTGGTTCCGAGCTCTTACAAAAAAATATAGACGAACTGCTTTCATACCAACTTAGTCATAAAAGGCGAGTTTCGGTTCATTTTATCAAGAGAAAAATCTAGAGAATTAATTTGTCTATACTAAACACATTTAGAAGTGACGTGGTTTTGCACGTTTCCATGTTTATATTCTTTTATCATAACGTATTTTTATTTTAGCACTTGCCCTGTGCTTGGGATTAATTTTCTATAAATTTTAAAGAAAGAAAAAATTTCGCCCCAGACAGGATTTGAACCTGTAACCTTTCGTCTCAAGCCGACGAATGCTCTAACCAATTGAGCTACTGAGGATTCAAGTCCCGTGGCGAAATTTTTAATTCCTTTCTAACCCGTTAACGCGGGTAGTTATGTCCTATAGATACACAATTCATAAGGTTCATAAGGATCATAAGGTTGATTTTGATTAAATTATCGATATAAAAAGAAGCCTATGTTCTTTCATTCCTAATAAAGTGTCTGAATACAAAGTTTCACTGTTACATCTTCAAACATGACGATTTTCCGTACGAACATTCATCACTTTTTTTAAACCATTCTCCCTTATTTTTAGTGATAAAAAGTAGCCTACGTTCTTTCGTTTATCATAAAGTGTCTAAATACAAAGTTTCACTGTTACAGCTTTAAAAGTGACGAATTTATATATGAACAGTCATCCCCTCTTTTACCCATTTTCCCCCATTTTTTGGGATAAAAAGTAGCCTATATTCTTTCGTTTATCATAAAGTGTCTAAATATAAAAAAAATATCTTCACGCCCATATCCCCTAAGAGGTAGGTAGAGGCACAACCAAGGCACCCACGATTAGCCGAAGACACTAAGTCCCACAATGTGATAGGTGGCAAGCCTATTGCCAACCGGGCACATTTCCAATCCCGAGCAGCATTTTTTTATTAGAAAATTAGAAAAACCCAATTTTCTTTTTGTTGCCCGACCCGGGATTCGAACCCGGGACCTCATGCAGTCAAGTCCAACAACTGAACCGCTAGACCACATTCATTCCCTTTTTTTACCCATTTTCCCCTATTTTTTTGCAATAAAAAGTAGCCCATGTTATTCCTCAGGGTCTATTCTATCTCTGTACCAAATCTCATCAAAATCGGTTCACTAGTTTAGGCGTGAAAGCGTAACAGACAGACAGTCAGAGTTACTTTCGCATTTATAATATTAGTAGGGATTTTTAGCGGCTTTGAAAACAGAGGGATCTGTATGTTAGATTTTTTTATTTTTTTATGTATTTAACATAATATCGTTTTCTACGTCATTTCAGAAACGATAAATCTTTTTTATTTTTAAAAATGTACTTCCCAGTCCTGTTGTCCCGATTTACACCAAGTCTAGTTCTGTTGATGGAATTACAAGAAAACCGAAGAAAATACTACATTTTGTGTACTTAGAGAACAAAATTACGAATTACAATTAAATTAAGTTGCAATATTAAAAAAACACTATTCTGTAGGCATAGATAGGCAACCGGGGCACCCACGACTAAACAAAAAAATCTAATTTTCGTTAACACACATAATATCTTGAAAACACACGTAAAAAGTGCTCATTTTTTTAAGAAAGTCGGTTGAAAATACTACCTACACTTTTCTGACGTATTTATTTCAAAGGATACAACTGACACATTTCTTAAAATTGAGTTCAATGCGTAGGGTTTTTTTCTGGTTGTGTATATTACTCAACTTCGGCAAAATGTTAGTTGTGCCTAAGATCTAGACCAATAAAATCACACATTTAGAGAAAATGTGGTGGTAAAATTGTGTAGAGTATAAAATTATAACAAAATCTGTTCAAGTATGATTAGTATTAGTAGTATAATTTAAAATTTAATAAAAAACACAAAATTAATAATTTGGTAATACTTATATATTATTATCCTAATAGTTTGATTATACTTTTGCTATAGGATTGAAAAGTCAACAGATAGGTGTCATGATGGCATGGAATAAATAATAGTATCAACGTACAGAAGGCGCACTCTCGTACAAAACTCAAGCAAAAAAAAACAGAATGACGTAAAGTCTCATTTTGCGCTAAGCAGACGTTCATAAAATATATTACGCATGTTAATTAAAACTGTAACTTAGTACATTGGCTAAAAGCTGAATTTAGCACTGAGATTACTTTAAAAAATAATTATCGTAACGTGACGTCAGATTCGTTTTTTGTAATTGGTTTTGACGTAAAACTCTTTAAGAGAAGCGCTGATTCTGCCTAAACTGCTAAGTGCAACCTTGCTGGTATTAAGAAATGTCGCATATAGATATCAAATTTGCTACCGAGTTACGGCTTTAAGCTTTGGCTGAAATTTTTGGTGTGTTTTTTCACTCTTTATTTTATTACCGGCTTTTGAATAATTCATCAAACAAAATCCTATTTAAAATCTCAGAAATTTACCGTCTATGATAAAATTTAGCTCAATTATAATTTTTATTACACAGTCCGCAGAGATAACATCTGCCGAGTAATAAAACAATATGTATGTATGGTTAATTAACATAGACTGCTGCGACAAGGGTTCCCAAAGAAACGCTTCGCTGGGTAACTTGAGACATTTACTGGCATGCGTTTAACATTTGCTAACTCTTTAGAACGTGGTTGGTTGTACCACGTTGTTAAACTAAGGTTAAGTTCACGCTCGATCTTAAATGCTTTCAGTTAAACGTTCGATACGTCAAACTTTGTTTAAGAATCCATTCTTGAACTTCAATAGATTTGCCCATTAGTAAGAACTATTGTAATGGAGTATTTAAATATTTAGTATGTAAGTGAGTGAGTAAGACGGAAACAAAAAGACGAGACATTGTTCTGTTCTACATGTAAATATAATTTTTTTTAATAATTCAAATTGTTTTAAATAATTCAAACTATTTTGTTATTTCACATATTTGCGTATAATTTGTGGTATTTGTAAAGATAAATAAAAAAGGAACAAGTAGATGAATCTCCAAATAATAAGAAACAGCTACATATTATGGCCTATGATATCCAAAATGCTAATGACGCGTAGGCAACATGCTACTGAGATTACGAGCCTTTTCGTAACTTTAACAGAGCATCAAAACTTATCTTTAACAAATGAGGGTAGGAATGTATAGCGAAGCAGATGATTTATCGTAGAACTGTACCACATAATTAAACTCAGTTTAAGATATTGTCATTAATGTCTCACACGTTGGTTTAATTAAATAAAATCAGGTAAGCCGAACTAATGAATTCAGTCGTCGGCGACACACTAATCACGATGTAATTGTGTGACCGTTTTAATGCTAATGTCGTTTCTGAACGTCTTTCCTGTCGTTTGTGCTGCTTATATTTTAATTCTTGTTTTTTAATAACACGGTTATTTTGTCATATCTTAATTTATTCTTTCATAACGATTCAATGAAATATAATTTTAAGTTAAACAGTGATACCTAACACCATTTTGAACTATTCCTAGCACTTAAGATAAGTTTTAATTACTTGGTATAAACAAAATAGGGTTCAATGTAGTAAAATGGTCACTCTGTCATATATGTCATATATACCACCACATTACTTACGCTTGCAGCAAATTTCCTGAGTAGATCCACCGATTTATCTATTCCTGCCGTCATAATTACAATGTCATGTTCCGGCCCGGAGGGAAGGTTAGTAAATTTGCACAATTGTCCTAGCCCCCCAGCCATAGGACTGTTGAGGTTACGGTTATCTCTTACGATAGAGAAGACAAATGCTTGTTCACTGTTTTTTGCCATAAAAAAATAAATTAAAAAAAAATTTTGGCCATAAAAAAACTTAGCGTTCTTTGAGTTAACTTGAGATGCAATCCATCCCAAGTATTGTTATCATTTAGATATTCTGCAAGGTACCCCAGGAGAATCAGGTTGATATTAGATGATTATGTCGCTCGGGTATTGTTCGAGAGTGGTGTATGAAAAGGTTAATGGATGTGTAGGAAGGCAGGTCTCTAACGAAAATTCCGAGCAACATTTGTTATCAGAAAATTGAAAAAACCCGAACTTTCTTTTTGTTGTCGGACCCGGGAATCAAATCCGGTGACTCATGAAGTCAAGTCCAACACCTGGACCACTAGACCACAGAGGCGAGATGTCTCTAAAGACGTTTGACCTCGATACCCTCTACCTACTCCGTAAGTACTTAGCGTAAAGATATGTATGTATTTATCCTGCAATTTTATTAATCAACTCTTTTACATTATTTAGAGATAATAGATATTTGAATTTACTTAAAGTAAGGAGTTTGATGTGTTCGGGAAGTTTGTATTGAAAACGATTTGTATAGTAAAGATATATAGATATATAGGTCTAACGGTTCAGGTGTTGTACTTGACTGCATGAGGTCTCGGGTTCGATTCCTGGGTCGGGCAACAAAAATAATATTTGGTTTTTCCAATTTTCTAATAAACAAAATGTTGCCCGCGATTGAATATGTGCTCGGTTGGCGATAGGCTTGCCACCTATCACATTGTGGGACTTAGTGCCTTCGGATAGTCGTGGGTGCCCTGGTGGTTGCCTCTGCCTACCTCTTCGGGAATATGGGCATGAAGATACTTTACTGTACTTTTTATTATGTAGTAATACTTGAAGTCATAAGTCAATCTTAATAATTCATGAATAAGTTAAAGAAGAGGTTGACATATTATCTCTGCGGATTTAATATCAGCCTTATCAAATTTCCAATTCATTTAACTAACAAATAGTAAACCTAGTTAGTTAAACCCGTTAGTTAGTTAAACTTAGTTAAACCCGTAGTTTACATAGATGAACAACACTAGATCTGGAGATATGACTACAAAAGTATCTTCAAGCTCATATCCCTGAAGGGATAGGCAGAAGCACAACCAGGGCACTAATGATTAGCCGAAAACACTAACTCCCACAATGTGAATGGTGGCAAGTCTATCGCCAACCGGGTACATATATTCATCCCAGGTAACGTTACTTTTTTTAAAAAATTGAAAATATACATTTTCTAATTTTCAGTTGCCCGAACCCGGGACCTCAAGAAGTGAAGTCCGACGCTGGACCGCTAAACCACAGAGGCGGTACAAGAATGAAAACAAATATGTGAATGCTGAGCTTATACACTATTATGCATTGAGCTATTTTATTACTACTGAAAGTTACACACCTAAAAAAGACCTGAAGCCATATTGAAATATTGCTGTCTCACTTTAATGTACTGGCCTCTCTTTCTGAGAGTTGTGTGATGTCAATTAACAAAAATGAAAGAGAGACCAGTACATTAGAGAGAGTCAGAAATATTTGGAAATGGCATAACGTCTTTGTTAGGAGTTTAATATCTAGTAGGTATGCAGCTTCATGCTACTATAAAGTTTGTCTAACCATCTTTAATCTTCTTTTTTGAAAGGGGAGGTTATGAATTCGTCGGTATGTTGGTTTTTTGTAAACATTGGAATATGACAGTGGCAAGTACTGGTGATAAATGAATAGGAATATTAAATAACAGTTAATATTCCGCCGCCGTTTGATCGCCTCTTTGGTCGAGTAGCCTGCGTACTCACTGCACAGACCGACCGCGGGGCTCGGGTTCGATTCCCTACGGGGGCAGGCATTTGTGTAATGAATATTTAGATGTCTGCATTTCCGGGTCTGGGTGTTTATTAAATTTATTCTGGTATCTATTTAAGTATTTCTATGTATTAGAATCGTTGACTAACACACATAACACAAGCATTTAATTTGCTTACTTTGGGGTTAGATTCAACTCGTGTAACTTGCCCAGGAATGTTTGTTAAAAGAAAAAAGTTTATTTCATATAAATAACGATCCCATAAGAGTACCTAATCACATTATTAAAAATGTAAGTGAAAACTTCTTTAGCGGCGTTGCGCACTTTGTTTGAAATGGGCAAAAACTTCTAAACTCGCGTCAGGATACGTGACCTGATCGAAAATTCGTAAGACGGCGCAGGGCGCTTGCGCGAATGTTCGTATTGTCATGTTTGTGTACGATGGCGCAATAAATGAATATTGTATTCTACCACATAAATGATAGTACTTTTATAGTGACAATTAAAGCAATTCGTGCAAATTTTCCCCTAACCATTCAAAAATATCAAAAATGCACAACGTTAATGTTCAAGTTTTCAATTCTGCTGGCACTCCCGAAGCGCAACCCATCGTTTTTTATTTTAGATATTGATGGGAGTGCAATACAATCTGTGTTGGATCAAATATGGTTTTTAATTATAACTTTTTAGTATAGACGTGAGCATCTAATATTGACACGTAATAAAACTTGGCTCATTAGACAAGCTATTACAATTATTCAAAATTAGTCATAAGTCGTCATAATCAGTCATGTCAGGATCTTAGGGAAATAAGTAGCACACCTGAACATGTCGATTGAGATTTTTCGGCATTAAGAAAACAAACGATCCACTGATTTCTTCATGAATACTTCATTTGTCTAATTTAATCAAACATATTTTTTTATGTGAAAATTCAGCGAACAATCTGACGGGTTTTCTGATGATAATCTTGACAAAACGCACCTTCTTGCCACTGTCGTATTGTAATATTATGTCCATTATAGCCAGTATCTTCACACCCATATCCCCGAAAAAGTAGGCAGAGGCACAACTAGGACACCCACCACTAGCCGAAGACACTAAGTCCCATAATATGATAGGTTGCAAGACTATTGCCAACCGGGCACATATTTAATCCTGAGTAACATTTTTTACTATAAAATTGGAAAAACCACATTTTATTTTCTGTTGCCCGACCCGGGAATCGAACCCAGGACCTGAAGAAGTCAAGCCAACACCTGGACCACTAGACCACACAGGCGATTATAGCTAGTTTACTTAAATAACTTAAAACTCCAAGCTTATCTTAACAAGTCACCACTAACAACTACTTTGTTATCTAAATGCGGCATTTATTTTTTAAAATAAATAAATCACCTTTGTGGTCTAGAGTAGGATTTAACTACTTGAGGTCCCCGAGCAACGTTTTTTTATTAGAAAATTGGAAGAACCTAATTTTCTTTTTTGTTGCCCCGACCCGGGATTCGAATCCGAGACCTCAATCAGTCAAGTCCAACAACTGAACCGCTAGACCACAGAGGCGACATGTTATTAGGAAAATGTTAGTTTAACATTGAACTATGTAAAGAGAAAATCCATTAAACCTACATCGTTTCAAATTGTACTTCACCCAAAGTCAAACCATACAATATTGGTAACGATCGTTAAGATGGAGAGACCAAGTCATAAAATTTAATATTACATAAATATCTTTACGCCAAGTCCCTTAAGGAGTGGGCAGAGAGTATCGAGTGCCAGACCTCACGATCCCGACAAACCTGTCTAGCTTCCTTCATATATTCCTTCCTTCCGTCATATTAAATATAATATGAAAAAATATACCAAAAGAAGCTGTTAACCGCGGCGTTGTCCTCGTGATAAATGGTCCCACAGGAACATATTTTCGGGAGAAAAACTATCAAATATGTTACTCCAAGTAACCTTCTCTATGTGCGCCAAATTTTATGAAAATCGGTTTAGCAGTTTTTGCGCGAAGAAGTAACAAACAAAGATCCAAACTTTCTCATTTATAATATTAGAATGATACTACTAGTTTCCTTTGAACTATGGTTAAAAATAGTACTTACCTAATAAGTAATTTAAAGTAAAGTAATATAAAGTATCTTCACGCCCATATCCCCGAAGAGGTAGGCAGAGGTACAACCAAGGCACCCCCGACTAGCCTAAGACACTAAGTTCCACAATGTGATAGGTGGCAAGCCTATCGCCAACCGGGCACATTTCCAATCCCGACCAACATTTTTTTTTATTAGAAAATTGGAAAAATCCCATTTTCTTTTTGTTGGCATGCACCTGGGACCTCATGCAGTCAAGTCCAACACCCGGACCGCTAGACCACAGAGGCGATAATAAGTAAGTAATTTCTTTGCAAAATATTGGTCCCTTTATTATGACCTGAAGATGAAACGACTATACTGAAGCCGTGCTCTTGGAAATACTTTACAAACTTGGTATTTTTTTTGTGATAGGTCAGCGAATAAACACACGTGTTTTCTGATGGCGAGAGATAAGTTTGAAATATAGACACCATAGATGTTACAGGTGCGTCGCTGTCTTGGTTATTAGATCATCGCTTCAGCTAGGATGTTAGGACAGAATCATTATGGCAGCAGGAATAGATAAGGCGGTGGATCCTTATCCAGGGAAATTACTGCCCAAGATTTTATCTCTCCTCTTAACCCTAAATTTGTTGTGAGTAAATTCTACCATAATATTATACTAACGTGTCCGAATTCAAAGGAGAATCATTCGATACATGTCATATTCTGACCCATGGTCCCTCCATCTTGACGGTCGTGGTAATTTTACAAATAACTCTAATGATTTTGTATGTCATTATCATTCATCAACGAATGTCACGTCAGTCGTAGCCTTTGGCGCAGCGGTTCGTCACTTAATCATATCTGTGGGCAGTTCGACGCCTGACGGGGTCAAAGGTCGACTCCCGTGTGAACACACGTCAAAGGCACAAAAATGACATATAGCTTGCACTTGGAATGTTGATTTTCGGCGAGTTTATTATTTATAAGTTTATTACTAACGAAATAGACACTGATTTTTTATTATTGATAGACAAAAGAGATGAATTTTCTAATGGTATAACACACATACATGCCAACGTAAAAATTGTTGCTAATCTGAAATTAAGCTATTGTTAGGTACGTAAGACCTTCGTCAGTAGATTTACAGATTATCCCGCATAGATCACGCCAATGGCGCGCTCTGACTCTTTAGTGTCTTTAGCTGTGGTTCCAACGAGCTGCAGAACAGCACTATATAGCCGATTCAAAAAAATAAGCAAATAAGCCAAACAAAAATTATTATCTAATACATATATAAATTAAATCTTCATAACCCGTGTACAGGTCGAACAATTTCGTTAATTGTCATTTGTTGTTAAGACAAAAAAATAATTTGTTCAAACGAAACAAAGAATTTGTTAAGACAACAAAAAATAATTTATTAAAACAAAGAAAAAATATATTGTAGTTAAAACAGCTACAAAGAATTTGTTAAGACAAAAAAATGTAGATAAGACAACAAAATAATAATTGTAGTTAAGAAAACAAAAAATAATTTTGTCAGGAGAAAGTTCTAAAGAAAGGAAAACATTGTCTGTCTTATTAATAAAGGTAGGCTGGTCTAAAAACAGTAAAACTAAAGTCAAGCTAAGGTTATAGTTTACTAAATACTAAAATACTAAGTTAAACCTTAGAGTAGGTACTTTAGTCCATGTTTATTGATAAGGCGGTGTACGTTTAGTGGAATATTAGACAACTTAACTTAACAAAACTATTTTTCTTATTTTAGAATAGACCTTTTGCCTTCCTGCCAGATAATATTACCAAAGGAACCACTAGAGGCATACTGATTTGTATCGACCTGGATAGGGATCTACCGTCTTAATAACAGTGTTAAGTGTAAATACCGTATTGGTCTGGAGAGTTGGGTAGCTAGTAGACCTGCACTTTAGGCCTAGCTAGCTACAGGACACGGACACACCTATAACATCTATGGCGTTTATAGATCAAGGGAGCCATGTGCTTATTCGCGGTCTCATACCTTAAAAATACACATCTATCCTTTGATAGACTCATCTGTCATTAGTTATGATAGTTCAAGGTTTGTAGGGTCAGCTAGTGAGTAATAAAAATAACAAAGTAAGTATAACTGTAGATTATCTATTAAATACTTAAGCTTTACATACTCGTATTACAAAGTGTACCTATTCAGGCCCATATCCATAAAGGCACAGGCGCCCACGACTAGCCAATGACACTCAGTCCCACAATATGATAGGTGGCAAAACCTATCGCCAACCGGGCACATATCCAATCCCGGAAACGTAGTTCTTGCTAGAAAATTCAAAAAACACATTTTTTATTACCCGACCCGGGGATCGAACCAGGGATCTCAAGACGACAAAACACGGCTGGATTGCTAGATCACAGAGGAGATTACATGCTAAATCACTGATATTAAATATTAAGATAATATCTCAATTTTTATGAAACAATTTGCCCCATCGAGAACGTCGGTTATGTTGGAGATGGGTAAAAATATGGTTTTATTTAATAGCTGGCTCATAATTACTTCGCGTGTCCATTACTGCTCTAGTATTAAAGCGGCACAGCAAAGGCCCAACAATGTATGGGATGCCTCTTAGAATTACGGCGAGACTTTATAAAGGCGAGGACACACTCGAATTCAATACACTAATTTATAAAGTTTTTGACTTTGTATGTTTGTAACGACTTATCTCCAAAAACACTAATCTGATCGAAAAAATCTTTTACTATAAGAAAGCTACCTTTATTCAGGCTATTTATTTAGGCTATACTTTACTATAGTTGAACCATTACATTAAAACAAAAATAATCAATACCCTCGACAAAACCCATAGGTATTGTAGCCAAGAACCACTTCTATTACGTCAACTTTAAACGATAAATCCCTCCACTTGTTCAAAGGCTATAATTCCACAGACAGACACACACTCAGACACGACAAGCAGTTCCCGGACCAACACGGGGGAATTATTTTTTATAATAAAAAATGTTTCTTGTTATGTTAATGTATATTTTTGTGATTTTTTTTGTTTTTTTTTTAGTTCTTTGATGTTTTTTTCATTCTTATTATTTTTAATTTCAATTTTGTTTACACTTAAAATATTTTTATCTTAGTTGCAGCCAGTGACGTTTGCCTTGTAATGCTATATCTACAGTAGTCATCCCGAAGATACGCTATTAAGCTCCTTATGCAGATGAATTTAGTGGAAAACCGGAACAAGTAGCGAGCTTTGACATTTTGAATACAGAAAAAAGTTTTAAAACAATGACACAAACAAGGAGGCGTTTCACCTAATGGTCAGAGACAACGGTCCCTTAAAGATGTCTTTATTAGCGGGTCTGATTCACATGTGCAAGTCCATCTGATACTCTACCTTAGACATGAAACACGACAATGGCGATGACTGCAGTAACGTTGACAGAAATAAGGCTGTGATGTCGATGCTGACTATTGTGTACCACACTGCTCAATAGTTATAATTGCAATGGAGGAATAAACCATTTGTCAGTGGGTAATGGGGTTATCACATTCCAACGTTCCTAAAGGTAAAGTAGTGCAATTACCTGCACCTGCGGCTTTGCGTTAAGCTTTTATCAAAACTGAATTCGATTAGAGCTTTTGCCATTTACCATAAGTAATGACTTTAAAAAATCTTTATGTAACTTCATGAGATAGCAAGCTTTATCTAATAACTACTTTGTTTTAGACCGATTCTTTTAAATTTTATCATAATTTTAAGATTATATTCGTATCTTGTTAATTACTCACAACATTATCAGTCATTTACCTTACTTCTTAGCAAACTTAGAAATTACAACTAGTTTAATATCGCTATAAGGAATATTAAATATAATAAAACAGATTAAAATCTGAATATTCATTATCATGATACCATAACTGTGAAGGTGTTAAGTATTGCGTTGCATATTTAAAATTGTAACAGGTGACGATTCTGGTGGCAATGTAAGAAAATCAATAAAATATCTTTTAATCAACTTATATTGTAGCTTATCTTATCAAGACAAAGTAAAAATTGACATTTTTTTTAGTTAATGCCATTAGCGCTAGCATCTATCAATTAGTTAAGTTTGAGTTTGTATTATTTTATCCGATTGAGTGATATAAAAAAGTATATCCCATATCCCCGAAGAGGTAGGCAGAGGCACAACCAGGGCATTCTCGACTAGCCGAAAACACTAAGTCCCACATTGTGATAGATGGCAAGCCTATCGCCAACAGGGCACATATCCAATACCGAGCAACACTTTTTTTTTATTAGATAATTTGTAAAACCAAATTTTCCTTTTGTTTGGGAATTGGGAATCGAACCCGGGACCTCCTGCAGTCAAGTCCAACACCTGGACCGCTAGACCACAGAGGCGATATCAGATTTTAATTATTCAAGATTAGTCATAAGTCATGTCAGGATCTTGAGTAAAGCACTGGCCTCACTCAAGCTCTTAGTAAGACTTAGTGGCAATGAGAAAATACACGATTTTATCATAATTACGTTTTTTTTTCAGAGTGTACTAAGTGGTAGTCTTTCGCAGCGACTCGCCCGGTTTGGGCTCGACCTTACCTATTCGTGCCGCCATAATGTTCAATGCTTGCCGTTGAAGTATTCCGGTTCAAAGGGTAAGGTAGCCGGTAAACTTACTTTTTATCGAGGCCTAGCATCCCGGCCACAGATTGGCAACGCGCCATTACCACTTTTGGTGTCCTTAGGCGGCGTGAATTTCTTACCATCAAGAAATCCGTCTGCATGTTTGCCTTCCATTATCATAAAAAAAAAGACGGTTTGCTCTTCGGGTGTGCCTGACGTTGTGCATTTTTGATATTTTGGAATAGTTAGGGAATAATTTTCCATGAATTGCTTTAATTATTATCAGTATGAAAGTACTATCATTTATGTACAAACATTATTTTCATATCAATAACCTGCGTTTGACTTGAATAAACTCGCTAAAGTAAGACCAAGTGACGGCTAGGAGCGTCGTCATAATATTATCTGTATATCGAACATTGCTCGTCTACACATAAATCTTATTTTCAAGATGGAACAAATAGAGCAATGTCTGTCGATATTATACGTATCTGCTATCTGTGAGAACGTAATGGTATATTGCGGCGTATTATCCATTGCGCATCCTATACTCTTAGGAAATATCTAAGCAATACAAAAACAGCAATGAATCTACGTTTTATTTTAGATCTCGTGCCGTCTTATTCGCGCATGCGCAGTGCGCCGCCTTACGTTCTGACGATCTGACGCGAGTTTGGAAGTTTTTACCCATTCCAAAAAAATTGCGCGACACCGCTAAAGATGTTTTCAATTAAAAATGTATTTATGCTGAATAAATTTTATTATTGACTGATGTAATGAAAACCGGCCAATTCAAATTTTTAAATAACGGCAATCGTTAGATGTATCCAATAAAGCAAAAGATAGAGTTTCATACTTGTTCATATCATTATTTTGTTCCGATAAATACATATTTTGATTTTGCATAGAACTTGGCACTCAACTAAATTTCCATTCCTTTTGGGGTGAAGCACACAGCCAAGCATAATTTTTATATTGAACTTGGCTCTCTTTTTTTACATTTATGTTTTTGGTGGGATATTTTTTAAATCAGAACAATGGCTTATGAATTACCAGCAGCCCCTCCTAGCTTCACACGGGTTGATAAACTGGTAACGACAGCATCTATGCCATATTCATACGTATCTCCAAAAAAATTACTCCACCGTTTCAACACGTCATCCGTGCTTGCAAAAATATCTATTAGACCTAAATCTATTCTTTCTAGAGGCAGACGAACAACTCCGTGACTTCTACAACTCCCTCCAAAAGAGTTTGGTGTTTATCTCAAAGTTGTTAGTCAACCTCTGTTCTAGTTTCATACTTCCTCTTTTGTGCTTCTCTTTAACTAAGTGTTTGGTGATGTACTTGCG